>JAADVZ010000222.1:0-40104 GCA_023335925.1 Pythium phragmitis | reverse complement strand
GGAGCACTTCGTCAATGTGCCTCGTGGCTCTCTTTGGACTCGAAATCCGCCATAAACTGCTGCATGTGGAATCCCACCAATCATTGATAGTTATTTGAGAATTGAGCGTGCTGATTGGCTGTTGGAAAAATTTCCACCCATAAACTGATGTCACCCATAATCTGCTGCAATACGTTACTCTAATCACCCTAAACCAGAGAATCATATTTTGTGCCCTAAAACCTTGTTGTGTGTGTGAGGTGCAAAGACCCATGCCCTAAACCGGGGTTAAAAACCCTGGTTCAAAACCTATACCTATTTAGGTGGTCAAATAAAGGTTTAAAAACCTATCGTTTGAATAAACTGTTGAGTTGACAGTGATTCGGGTTGAAGTTTGTTCTTAACAGTTATTGTTTGGTTGCCGAAGTGACACGGCGGACGTGTTCACTCGTCCTTCTCGCCATCATCTCCACCCCCACTTCGGCTCCCGCCTCGTCGAGCTCAAGCCGATCCTCTCCCCCCTGCGTACTCAGCTTCTTCTCCCCACGCGATGCTGCTTCCACGCTGCCGTTCGCTGCGCACGTCGCGCGTCTTCTCGCGCTGCGCCAGTTCGCTCGCGGCGGAGGCGCACCCGCAGCCGCAGCCATCGCTCAAGATCATGTTTCTGGGTGCGCCGGGCGCCGGCAAGGGCACGTACGCGACGCGCATCGCGCCCATGCTGCAGATCCCGACCATCTCCACGGGCGACCTCGTGCGGTACGAAATCAAGAACAAGACGGCGCTTGGCGACAAGATCAAGGTGAGGCTTGCCTGTGGTGTCTCTCCGCGGCATCCGACTTTTCGGTTGCTGACCTGTGGTCTACGTTCCCCTAGGAGTACAGCAACAGCGGCGCGCTCGTGCCCGACTCGATTATCCTCGACATGGTCGAGAAGCGGCTGCAGCAGGACGATGCCAAGGTTGGCTTTATCCTCGACGGTTTCCCGCGCAACGTGCCGCAGGCCGAGGAGTTTGCCAAGCGCGTCGAGATGGACCTCGTCGTGAACATTGACTTGCCGCAGTGGATCCTGGTGGACAAGATCAGCGGCCGCCGCGTGTGCAACTCGTGCGGCACGGGCTACAACGTCGCCTTCATCAACCAGGGCGAGTACAACATGCCGCCGCTGCTGCCCAAGGTCGCGGGCGTGTGCGACAAGTGCGGCGGCTCGGCGCTCGAGCAGCGCCCCGACGACGCCGAAGACATTGTGCGCAAGCGACTGGAAGTGTACAACGCCGAGACGGCGCCGCTCATCGAGTTCTACGAGGCCAAGGGATCTCTGCGCACGTTTGAGGTCAAGAGGGGCCTCGCCGATCTGGACAAGCTAGTTGAGCTCATTGAGACGGAGCTGCACCTCACCAAGTAACCCACCAAAATTGGACTCAATTTTGAAAAATTACGTTTTTGTGGCCCAGTCACAATCTAAATTTCGCGATAGTGGACCCCACCACTTGGGACGAGATCACCAGTAGCCAAGATGGACAATTTCCTGCAGCTCGTGCCGATGGAGGCGGACGCCGACGACAGCGACTCGGCGCTTGTGTACGGCGAGGAAGACGACCTCGCAGGACACGACGGCGGCGAGTCCCACGACGTGCTGAGCGAGTCAGCGGCAGCGACCGACGACTCGGCCGCGCAGTTCTTCGCGCCGCTGGCCCAGTTTGTCGCCGCCTCTGCCCCCGCGGCGTCACCACCGAGTTCCACGCTCACGTCCGACCAGCAGCGCGCGCGGTTTCTGCGGCTGCTGCAGATGTCTTTGGAGCACGACGCGCATGCTGTGCGGACCAGTCTCGACAAGCGACTGGACGCCGTGCACCGCGTTCGCGCCCTGGATGGCCACCCGGCCGAGCAGCTTGCCGAGTACTTGCCACTCCTGGCAGCACAGCAGCGCGAGCATGAGACCCACGCTGAGGATGTGGACGCCAGAAGCGCCGGCATCGCGGCGGAGCTGCTCGCGTGCGCGCGACAGATGAGTGATCCGCGCGACGCCGAAGTCGCAGTCTTGGCGGCGTTTGTGTTTCTCAGCGACTCGTCGAGGAGCCCCAAGCGCGGTTCGATCGCGCCGGCGATCGCGGCGGTGCTCCTGGACGAGTCCAACGCAGCACTCGTCGGCGAGCACCCCCATCAGCACCAGTCTTTTTGATGAGGGCGACAAAACAAAACTCCCATTTCCAGTTACCACTGTACCATGCGCGTTTTATGGTGCCCACTCGAAGAAGCGGCACTGGTTCTCCTGGCCGTTGCCGCTGCACTTGAAGAAGACACGGCCCTTGTTCGCCTCGGTGCGCGACACGAGCCGCACGCACGGCTGGCCGCACTCGCAGGTAGGGACCGACGCAGTAGCCGATGACCTGCGACTCGAGTTGGTGGATGCTCCTGCTGAAGTGGACGCACGTGCCACTGGTGACAGCCCGCGCCCACGGCTTGGTTCCGGCGGTGTCGAGGCCGAGTGGATGCTTCTCGCACTGCTGCCGCCTCGGCTGTCGCCAACGAACTCGTCCTTCCAGAGAAAATAGCCGCAGGACTCGACCATGGGCCGCGGACACGAAAAGAACTCGCGACCAATATTTGCTCCCGTGCGAGCCGTGCGTACGACGCAACGCTGTTGATGGCCCTTGCACGATGGCGCGTCGGCCGACGACGCTGAAGCTGGTGGTGCCCGGGCAACCGACCCGCCGCCACCGCCTCTTGCTGCTTGGGTCGAGGCTTCCGCCTCGTCTTTCCACAGGAAAAAGCCACACGACTCGGTCATGGGCCGCGGGCACGAGAAGAACACGCGGCCTTTGTTGCCATTGTCGCGCACGACCGTCCGCTCCACGCACGGCTCGTTATGGCCGGTGCACATGAACGCCGAGGCGCTCGGTGGTGCTGCTACTGCACCAGAGGCAGCGGGGCAATTGCGACCGGTGGACTCGCCAACCTCTGGCGTCACCCACTCGAAGAAGTTGCACTGCTCTTCGCGTGGGAGGGAACACGCAAAGAACGTGCGACCTTTGTTGGCACTCTCACGAGTGACTGTTCTCTCAGCGCAGGGCACGCCGTGGTCAGTGCAGCGCGGTATTTCCTGCGCGAGGTCATTCGCCGTCTCGGTGCGGTGGTATGAAGTCGACGGAGCGACTGGTGCTGCCGGTGGCGCCTGAACGGACCGTCGATTGTTGGTGTTCCTGTCGCCGCTCAAGTCGTCTTCGCTTCTCGGGGGTGTCCTGCCCGCTGACTGTGGACGATCGCCCGCGCCAGTGGGAGAGGCGCGAGGTGCCGTCGGGCCGCCGTAGTAACCCGGCGGCTCGCGGGAAGCCTCGATGAAAAAGTGTTCTGAGAACGTCATATCGAGGACGTCGGCATTCTGGTTGACGCGCTCGAAGATCGCGCGCATCTGGATGATGGATGAAGTTCTCGCAGCATTAGCCAGTGCAGAAAGAATCCTACACTCACGAAATAGACCTTCGAAACGGACCTGTTCCATGCACGATCGCACGACGCTCTTGACATCTTTCTGCCCCAGTGCGATGGCCTTGCAGTCGTTCTCCATCTACAGAAGAGAGATTCACTGGATTAGTCAAATCTTCCGCCAAAACCAGTCGCGAGATGAGACTGCACGACGCACCGCCGCGCGCAAGACCGGCTTGGCCAGCTCGAGCCCCATCTGCTCGTACGAAAGGATGAGCGCGAGTCCGAGTGTCGTGGGCTGAAACTGCGTGTCGTTGTTGACCTTCTCGGCGTACTCGCGCTTGAGAATCGTCTTGATGTGTTCCGCGATCGTCGCGTCCGTGCCGATGCCGTTGGCGTCCATCTTGGCAATGAGATCGGCCTCGGACAGGAGCGGCGGTGGGCACGTCTCACCCGCTTGCATCTCGAGCGAGGTCGGCACGAACGAATCACCCTGAGAGTACACGGGGATTGCTGACGTGGTCCACTTTTCGTACTTGTACACATCCAAGTAGTTGCGTTCCACGACCATGAGCCCCGAGGCGCTGAACTGCTCGTCACAGATCTTCATCTGCACGCTGGTTTGATCCCCGCGCGCGTCGCGGCTGCAGCAGGCGAGAAAGTGGCGCGCCACCAACTCGTACAGCTGCTTTTCGATGGGGTCGGTGATGGTGTTGAGATCGACGGCCTTGGTCGGGTGAATCGGCGGATGCGCTTGATCGTCGGCGCCGCCGGCGCGCGGGGCCTCATATTTGCCACTGCGTAGAAGCTCACGGGCCACGTAGGAGCCCCACTGGCTGTGCTGCTCGTGCAGCCTGACGAGTCCCATGAGGTCGGTGCCCTCCTTGAACTTGTTGGTCTCTGTACGAGGGTAGCTGAGGAGGCCCTTGTTGTAGAGACTCTCGGCAGCCTTCATGGCCTGCTCGGACGAGATCCGCAGCCACCGCGTCGCGCGCTTTTGCATCTCGACGGTCGTGAGCGGGAGTGGCTTGCGCTTCCACGTCGGGCGCTTGTCGACGGCGACGATCGTCGCGGTCGGCTGCTCGAGCAGCGTCTCGTAGATGCAGAGACACGCGATGCGGTCGTACAGGCGGTCGCGGCGCCATTTGAAGGTCGTTTTGGGTTCGTCCGGGAGGTCGCGACGCTCGTGCGAGACGCTAATGTAGTGGAACGCCTCGCGTTCGAAGTTCTGAATCTTGAGGTACCGCTCGACCACAAAGCCGAGCGTCGGGAACTGGCACGGGCCATAGCTGATCACGCCCTTCTCTTTCTTGAGCGATGGGAACCGGCGTTGGATCCGCACCGTCTGAAAGCGCGTGAATGCGGCGCCGATGCGCAGATCGATCTCGGATCGCGCGTCACATGCGAGCGAGAGTCGCTCGTCCGGAGCGACAAGGTTCTGCACGGCGTGGACGATATCCCGAGGGATCAGCGCCGAGAAGCGCGCGCGAAACACGCGCTGCAGCCGCCCGTTCGCCCGCTCGCACACAGACTTGACCTCGAACGCAATGTTCTCGCCCTCGCGATCGCAATCGAGCCACAGCACGAGCCACTGCACGTGTAGGAGAAAGAAGGCAGTCAGTAGGTGGGTGGTAGTGGTGGTGGTGGTAGAACGTGCGACACTGACGTTGGCCTTGCGCGCCTCGGTCTGGAGCGTGCGCTCGATCTTCTGCTGGGTCTCGTCACTTCGCACTTTCTTCGTCACGGGTGCGTGGAAGAGCTCGAGCGGATCGCACGAATGCCAACTCCTACAGAGACGGTGAGGTGAGTGACTGGGCACGTGCGATTGACCACTTACACAGAGGGACGTACCGATAGTCCGAGTGGAATTCCATCTCCATGAGATGGCCCGTGACCGAAGTCATCGCCATCTCCACGCGCTGTCCGCGGATCTCGTACGGGAACTCGAAGATCGCATTGTACTGCGAAAAGCCGGGCCGCTATAGAACACGATCGACGATTGCCACGCGAAGACAGCACCAAATCAAACGAAACAAACGTGAGAAAACGCCTACGAAGACGCGCTTTATCGTGACGCAGCCGAACGCACCCGCTGACATGACCCCGAAGAGAGAATCTGCGCGATCTCCTTGGCGACGGACGGCTTCTCAGCGACGTTCAGCACGCGCATTGCACAAAACTGCAAACAGCGAAAATTCCCGCCAATATATATTCGGACTTTTCATTGGACAAAATGATTTTAGACCAATCACTGTGTTGTAGCTCCTCTGCACTAGGAATCAGATTTGTATCAGAAGTCCTGGGCCAGGTTGTCAAATGGGATTTGTGTGATTGGTGTCGGCGATAGTAGACGGATGGCGCGACTGCGGCGCTCGCGCGCAGCCGTGAGCGGCTTCCTCAACATCCACAAACCCGCGGGCGTGACGTCCCACCACTGCGTGTCCGTGGTACGCAAGATCTTCAACACGACCGAGGTCGGCCATGCGGGCACGCTCGACCCCATGGCCACAGGCGTGCTGGTCATGGCGATCGGCCGCGCCACCAAGTTTCTGCAGGTACGATCTCACAAGACTGCACGCTCATGGGTGAAAGCGGCTCGTCTCACCTCTGCCAAAATGCGCCGCATCGCCAAGTACCTCACGTCCGACAAAGAGTATCGCGGCGTCGTGCGCTTCGGCGTCACGACCGACACGGACGATATCACTGGGTGCGTGCCCCATCGATACACTACCCATGGATTGTCTAACCCAACTGCCCGTGCTCGTGAATAAAGAGAGGTACTCACTGAGCAAGCAGTGCCATGGGTCACTGAGCCTCTTGTGCGCTCGCACCTGGACAGGTAAGAGATACTCATTGTCGCGTCGCTGATTGGATTGCGTTGAGGCTAACATCCTCGTGTCGAGCGGTCAGATTTGTCGGTCCGATCGACCAGATTCCTCCGCGAATCAGCGCGCTCAAGCGAGACGGTGAGAGGCTCTACAACTTGGCGCGAGCGAACAAAGTTTTCGACGTTGCGCCGCGCCGCGTGGAGATCCACGGCATCGACCTGCTCGAGTTCATCGCCGGGAACTTCCCGGAGGCCACACTTCGCGTCTCCTGTGGAGCCGGCACGTACATTCGTTCCATCGCGCGTGAATGTGGTGAGGCCATGGAGATTCCACGCGATCTGATTCCAGCTGAGAGTTCAGCGCCGTTGATGAACCCACGAGGCCAGCCGTGCGTCGGTGGCACGCTTGTCTCACTGGAGCGGACACGCTCGGGGGTCTTTACGGCTAACCACAGCGTCTCGTTTGAACAAGTGCGAGGACACTTAGAGGTACGAGACGGCGCTTCCGTGGGTTTAGCCTTCCTAAGTTACCTGTACGATTCTGACGCGTTCGCTAAAGGCAGGACACGACCCCGTCCAGCCTATAGAATCCGCCGTGCAGCATCTCCCGCTCGTGTCGCTGATCCCGCCGCGCGTGACCCACTGGTTCATGGGAGGGGAAGTCGCCATCCACCCGGACGTCGTGCGCGTGGCGCTCGACAGTCCAGAGCTTTCGCCCCTGATCCCCAACATTCACGTGCGCGTCTACGACCAACGTCACAGGTTCCTGGGCATCTCGCAGGTGGATGCGACGCCGTCTCGAGGCGGCTTCATCTTGCGGCGCCGCAACTTCGCCGTCGATCCGCCACAGCCTGTTGTTGCCAAGGAGGAGGTTTCATGAATAGAGACACCGCAGACAAAACTTGCTGCTGGTTGGAGGACACAGCCTGATTCTATCGATACTACCAACATGCGTACTATGAATGGGTCCCTACTCTACGCGTGGTGCGTGCGGTTGTGCTGCGCAGACTGCGCCATCATCTGCTGCAGACCGGCGGCCATGAGCGCGGCAAACATGTCCATGTCCATGGGCATGTCGCTCGACCGAGGGCCGCCGCCACTGCGCTGGCCACCCTGACTGGACGCCGCGTACGCGTAGGCGGCGGCGCCCGTCGGCTGCACCATCGTTCGCGCCTCGTCAAAGTCGGCCATACACAGTGGACGCATCGTCAGCACAGGCGGCTCCTCAACGATTTCGCCAGTTGCCTTGCCTTCCACGACTTGCGGTGGCGGCGGCGGTGGGTTGGCTCGCATGTGTTCAATGTGCTCACGCAGCGGGATCATGAGCGCCGCGCGGCAGAGCTCCTTGAGGTCGCTGCCGCTGTAATGGACCGTGTCGATCGCGAGCTGGTCAAAGTCAAAGCCGCGCTCCACGGGTTCGGTGCGCAAGTGGAGACGCAGGATCTTCTCGCGCTGCTCGCGGTTGGGCAGGCCGATCTCAAACGCGCGAGGCATGCGGCGCAGGAACGCCGGGTCCACGTCGCCCGGGCGGTTGGTCGCGCCCATGACGATCACGCCAAAGCCCTGCTCACTGCTCGAGAGCTGCGTGAAGCCGTCCCAGAGAGCCATGAATTCCGTCTTCATGGACGCGAGCGTTGGGTCCGACACGCCGCCTCGCTTGCCCATGAACGCGTCGACCTCGTCGATGAAAATGATGCACGGCGCGAGCTTCCGCGCCAGCGAAAACGCCGCGCGCACGAGCTTTTGCGACTCTCCAAACCACTTGCTCATGATCGTACTGATCTTGAGGTCGATGAAGAACGCGCCCGACTCTTTCGCGATGGCCTTGGCCAGCATGGTCTTGCCCGTGCCGGGCTTGCCGTACAGCAAAATGCCCTTCGGGACGGTCATGAGGTTGCCGCGCGAGTGGAAAAACTCTGGCGCCTTGAGCGGCAGCACGACGAGGTCGTAAATGTCGCGCTTCTGCTGCTCGAGGCCGCCAATGTCGGCGAACGACACGTCAATGTCGTGCGGGTCCACAATGTCGCCGGCGATGACGTCTTCGAAGTAGTTGGTGTGGAACACGGGCCGCCCCGAGCGCGTGAGCCGCTGGTGGAGCCGCGAGCGCGAGCCGCCGCTCTGGCGCAGGTCGTCCAACATGGGCTTGAGCTGCTTGACGAGGTACTTGCTCGTGACGAAAATGCCATAGAGCACGAGCCCGTCAATGACCCACGAGAGCACTTCGTCACGGGCCGAGTACACGGCGGCGGTGTCACGCGTCGGGGCGGCCTCGGCCGGGCGCGCGGGCGCGGCCGTCGCGCTCTTACTGCCGGAGCTGCCCATGGGTGAGAGTTGAGTTGTGCTGACGACGTGGGAGGAGGACTTGCCCGTTTTTTTAGGTACCCTGAATAGTGGACTCTGAAGCGTACTTAGTGGAGGATAATTTCGTACATAAGATGAACCGAGCTTTTCCCGCGAAAATTAAAAGCTATCCAGACAGGGAAATGGGCGTGGTGAAGAAACCGCAGAGCGCGTACTTTCAGTTCAGCGGCGAGCGCCGCAAGAAGATCGCCGAGGAGAACCCGGGTTTGCGCGTGGGGGATATCCAGAAGCTCATCACGGCTCAGTGGAAAGAGCTCACAGACGAGGAGAAGCAGGTACGATGGCGCGCAACGCGATGCTTGCTTCATACATACCCTGCTCACTGGTTGCGTTGCCAATGTGCCTTAGCGCTACATTGATCTCGCCGCCAAAGACAAGGAGCGCTATGAGCGCGAGCGGCTCGAGAACCCAGTGGATGTGGATGCGCAGCACCAGAGCGGCGGCGCCGCTGCCGAAGACGGGAATGTATGTCTGTATCCGCTGGGCCGCGTCAAGCGCATCATCCAGAGCGATCCGGACGTGAACAAAGTCTCCCGAGAGGCGCTCATCGCGATCTCCAAGGCGTCGGTTAGTGCCGCCTTGTGATTTCAACTCGCCTCTTGGATTTGGAAGTGACAAATGCTGCTGGCGTCTAGGAACTCTTCGCTCAGTTCCTCGCTACGAAGAGCTACGAGCAAACGCTGTTCAGCAACAAGCGTCAGATCAAAGCATCCGATGTGACCCGTGCGATCCAGATCACGTCCGTACTGGACTGGCTGCGAGAAGACTTTCCAGACGTGAAGAAAACCACCCCGGCGCTTCCAGCGAAAGCCACCTCTAACGGTGTGACGACGACCAGCAAGGCCAAGCCCACCGCAGGAGACGTCTCGGCATTTTTCCGCCCTCACGTGGCTCCTAATGCGGACGAACAGGCCGGCGGCTCCGGTGATGGAGATAGCAACGCCGAGTCTGCAGAGTCTGCCGCTGACGCCGACGCTGCTGATGAGATGGATGAGAGCTAGAAGCAGAAGAAAGAGAGAGAGAGAGAGAGACTGTCTGCCTGAGTACAATGTCTACTTTATTGCATCCCACCCTCTCTCGGACGAATGATCGGCAGACCAGGCGAGCAGCTCAGAAAATGTCGTTCCAATCGTCAAATTCTTCTTCGACGACTTCCTCCTCGACGACCTCCTCGACGACCTTGGCGACGGGCTCAGCGCGCGGGATGAGACCACGACGACCAGCGATCTTGGCGACGAGGGATCGAGGAGGAATGGCGGGCACGATGCCCTCGGGAACGTTGAGGGCTTCGAGGTGGATGCGGTCACCCACGTGGAGACCGTTGACGTCGGCCTGGAGCGTCTCGGGGATCTTGTCCGTGAATACCGTGCACTCGAGCTCGTGGTGCATGTGGCTAATGTACCCGCCTCGCTTGAGACCGGGACTGCCGTCCTCGTTCAGGTACGTGATCGGGATGCGCACCTTGTGGCCCGGTCGGTAGCGCAGAAAGTTGACCGACAACGGCGCATCCGTGACTATGTGATGGACAACCAGGTTAGACATTCACTAGAGCACACGACTAGCACGAGAACGCACCGGCATCAAACTGCACGTCGCGCATAATGGCCTTGACCTGCTCGCCGCTCTCGCCGAGCTGGACGTCAAACACATGGTTCTCGATCGACGTCCACATCTTGCGGTGGATCTTCTCGAATGTGCGCGTGTTGAGCGCCACGAGCACCTTCTCGGCGTTGCCCTGCGCGTCCTCGCCGTACACGATGCCCGGCAACAGCCCCTGTTTCCGCAGGCGGCGTGCGGCGCGCGAGCCATCAACTGGGCGCAGCTCCAGCTGCAGCACTTCCGCCGAAGCGTCCGCAGTCGAGGCAGCGGTCGACGCCGCGGCGGTCGACAGAAGCGCCGAACGCGGCGCCACGGTGCGCGCGACTTGGCGGTGCACGGCGGCCAACATGCTCATTTTCCTGTCGCCCGAGTTCCGAGATCTGGGGAGCTGGTGGACCACTGAGCGATGTGGTGGACAAGGCGCGACGTTTATCATCTTATACAGGTCATTTGAGCAGAGAGTTCTCGAGGCGTGCAAATCGGTTTAAAAGGGTAATGCATTCGGACGATATCCTAAATCTGACTCCGATCAGACTCAGACCAACGTAAACTGATCGTAGAGCAGCTTACGGATCTTGTAGTAGCTGCTCGAGAGCGCGCCTTCGACGATGATCTCGTTGTTGATCGCTCGCTTGAGCACGACGCCGTCATTGCAGACCAACGTGCCGCGGACAAACTTGGCGTTGAACCCAGCCTTGCCGAGCACTTGCTTCATGAAGTCGAGCTTAACCTTGACGTCGCTGAGCAAGATGGGCTCGTGGCTCGTCGCGGCCTGCGCCGAGTGCTGAAGCAGCGGCATCGCGCTGTTCTCCGAGACTTCGTACTGGCCAGTAACGTACGCAACCTCATGGGTGCCAACCTGTGCTTGCCAGAGTTGCCGTATATCAGTGACCTCCTTCGCACCAAGCCCTAGTCTAGTGCGTTTACATACCTTGCGGAAGACCGACGACGTGTACAGCGACTCCTTGACCACGAGCTTGAAAACGTTCGTGTCCGACTCAATGTCAATGCACTCCATGGCACTTGGCGTGAAGACCACTTCACACGATTTAATCGTGCTCTCGACGAACCGCTTGAGCTCGCTCGTCGTGGTCTCTGTGCCGTGGACGAGAATGAGTTTGCGCGGCTTGACGTTGCTCAGGCAGTTGCGGATCGCACGGCCGTCGGCGAGCCCACCAAAGTCGACATGGGTCACACGCGCCATGATCTATAAGAGAAGAGAACTTCAGCAAAAGACGCGCCTGAGAGACCAAACCAAACAACGCACCGTGATCGTGATCTCTTCAGTGACCGTCTTGGTCGGCCGCGTGTCCACCACTTCCTCGTCATTTTCTTCTTCTTCGTCCTCCATGTTCTCATCGCCGTCGCCATCTTCTGCGAGCTGCTTTCTAGCCTGACGACTCGATGCCAGCGAGGTGTCTCGGAAGTCGTCGGGGGAGATAATCTCACCGTACTCATCCCACTCGACTTTCGGCTCCGGTGCGAAGAACATGGGGTGGCGAACCGACGCGATTTGACCCAGGCCGACCTTGAAGGTGCCTCGCAGTTGCGTCGCTATCAAACAATAACTTAGCCTGTCATTCTTCGGACCACTGACCACGCCCTGTGAGGAAGCGTTACGTACGCTCTTTCGCAACGGCTTCGACTTCGGCGCCTTCATCTTCCGACTCGTAGTCTTCAATGCCCAGCATCATGTCTTCCATCGCAGCGTCTTCCATTTCCTTGGCTTTGATTTCGGCTTCCACGCGCAGTCGGCGTCTCTCCTTGGCTTCGTGCAGAGCGAGCTCGGCTCCTTCCAGAAACACCTTGCGAGTGACGTGAAACGTGACCGTCCGGTTGCTCGTTTCGTCCTTGACAATCTCCATAACACGGGTTGCGAGTGACGTCGGCGGCGTGGGCGCCGTGAAGATGATGCTGTTTCGTCCGTCGCCTGCCCACCGCACAAATAGGTCTTTTGCGAAGCCCGTCTCCAGGGTTGGTGACGAGGTCAGGACGACCTTAGGGCTCGGCAAGTTGTCCAGTTCTTCCATCGTGTGGATCAGGTGGATGTGCCTACCGCGTAAGGATTGAATCGAACGTCAGTCGTCCCTACGCCCCGGCATCCTTGGTGGTCCGTCTACATGTACGTACGAGAACTGGAACGGGTTCTGGCGACCAACGTCAAAGTTCTTGGCGATTCGCTCGTTGCACCACTCGAGCATGGCTTGCGCAGCCTTGGGTGTGTAGTAGCTCATGTCGTGGAGCAGCGCGATCGGATCACGAAGCCTAACAACGGGCATTAGCAGCATTAACATCACATATACCAATCATTGTGACGATAGGACGTACTTGTTCTGGATCCAGTACTGGTCCAACACACGCATGAGTTCCAGCACGCGTCCAGAGCTATCCGTTGGGATGAGCACGTTGCCTCCGGATCGCACTGTCTTGAGAATCTCCATCATGATCTTCGAGAACAAGGCCCAGTAGGTAAGCCACCGCCAGCATTCCTTCCAATGCCGCGCGCTCTTTTTCTCACCTTGCTGTCGCGGTCTTTGAGCTTTGGCTGCTCCGTGTGGATGTTCATCGAGTCGGTGATCAAAAGCGTGGGGCGTCTACAGAGAGAAAAGAGAGAGACACCATCGTGAGGCAGGCGAACAGAAATCACCCATGCGTGGTGGGGGAAAGTCACGCACGTAAACGAGTCGAGAATGGTCTTTTGCAGCACATGCTCCGAGCGGTGGTTGTAGTCCACGGCGTAGATAATATCGTCCTAAGGAAGCAAAGCACAGCGTGAGTAAAAGCCCCCACACTTCGACTCCAATTCATGCAATACCGTCTCTTTCGCGATGCGCCAAATGGAACCGCCAATCAAGTGGCCAGCGACGTGGGGGGTGATAACAATCCCCTCGCCAGAGCTCGTGAGCGTGAGCTTTTCCGAGTACTTGAGCTGCTTGAAGTTTTCAAAGACGGCATCGACGGCGTCGAGCGAGAAGAGATCAAACTCGCCGTCGCGCTTGGTCTTGGCGAGAAAGGCCTCGTAGAGCGCGATCTGGCCCATGCGGTGCACGGGCAGCGTACCGTAGATGGGCGCGTCAAGCCCGAGCTTGCCCATGGCGTAGGGCAGCGCACCCATGTGGGCCATGTCCGGGTGCGAGATGAGCACGAGGTCGATGCGGTCGACGACCTTGGCCAGCGGCCGCAGCAGCTCGACATCGTACGCGTCCGTCCAGCCGCAGTCGAGCAGCACGCACACGTCGTCGATCTCCAGCAGGTACGCGCAGCAGCGCTCGCGCGAGCGCACGCCGTAGAGAGGCGTGAACGTGATCACGGCCATGGGCGCCAAATGAAGGCAAAACAACCCGCAGGACCAGTGGAACAGATAAAATCCAGATATTTTGAAAATGCATCCATATGATTGGCTAAAATGTATCAAAATATCGCGACTTTTGAAGCTCGTGGCTTGCTGGTCGGGGCGGAGGGCTCCATGACCGTGTCTGTGGTGTGCTTGGGCGTGAGCACGAGCGTCTCCCATGCGTGGAGCACACCCAACCACATGATGGGGAGCAGCACCATGGGCAGCAAGTACCACATCGCCTCGCGTGCCATCGCGGTCGTGGTCTCCAGCGCCACGATGCCCGCCACGACGGCGCCGACGATGACGGCCACGCCCACCAGCACGACGAACGCTGATTCCAAGAGCTCCATGCGGTCGCTTGAGCCGTCGCTGGATTTGCCCAGACGCACGACCTCTACGCTGTACTGCACGTCGTCAAAGTCGTCAGGCCGCAGTCGTGCGCGGCCGCGGCGAGACGCGAGCTTCATTTATCCCTGGCTTTGCCGCGACGGTTCCGACGTTTTACTGTATTTTCAAAAGTGGTGAATCCCCATCTCAGTCGCAAACGCTTGGTTGATCTCAGCGTCCACTTGCTTCTCGCTGACGCCCAGAGGAAGCTGTTTGCTGAGCGGGGTCTTCTTCTTGGCCAGCGCCACCTTGGCAGTGTCATACTGATGCCGCGGAATCGCCTTCGCTGGCAGAATGCTGGAGATCGTTGCACCAACCTACATTCCCAATAGTACCGTGTCAGCCAATCTTCCGACCAGTAGTTTGTGTCACAGGGTAAATGACGCACGAGGGGCTGCGATGGAATGGCGACGGGAACCTGCGGATCTTCGACCCGCACAAAGACTGACGCACCCTCCATGAACGGCATGGCTGTCTTCTTCCGCTCGGCTGGGATGTCCTCCATGAGTACCGCCAATCCGGGTGGTGACTCCAACGCGTCCTACGACAACGGCAATGGTGAAAACCTTCAGGTTCAGTTCGGAAAAGAAGCCACCCATTCAGGAGTCTCACCAACTTCACTTCGCCCGTGAAGAGAGGAATCTGGAAGCTGCCGGCCGCGACTGAGCCGGTCGCTTCACTGAGCATTGGGAGGAATGACCACGCCAGTGGCTGGGAGCCGTATACATTTGTCTTCGGGTGCTTGGCCACAACGCGCACGTCAATGACTAGCACCATGCGTGGATTGGCTGGGAGGTCTCGAATCGTCTAGCGAGTGGAGAGAGAGAGAGAGAGAGAGAGAGAAAGTCGAAGGGGTCAGTTGACAACAGTGCTGTAGGAAAAACTGGGGGTGGACTCACGACAAAGCCATCGCAAAATTCCGGCGAGGATGGAAGGCTCGTCCAGTCCATCGTGGTCGTGAAATAGACCCCGTTGGTAAGACGAATCGTTTGGTAGAACGCACTCGGTGGAACGACACTGTACAGGACGCGACAGAAGCTGCCCGCCTTCACTTTGACGTTGTGGAGACCGTCAATGGAGACGCGGAATCCAATCGCAGGCTGATAGCGGAACGCGTGGCTCAGATCCATGAACGTCGTGGGCTTTGCGGGGAACAGCGTGGTGGTGACACTAGCAGCAGCATCCAGACCCACGGCCTGTAGCGCCTGTTGCACGGTTCGGCTACGCTGCTTCTTTCTCTCGAGATCACGCAGTTGGTACATTTTCATCTCGAGTGGCGTTGGCGCCGACGCGGTCGAGTCGTATTCGCCCAGATGGTACGCTGGTGCTGGCTCCTCCAGTCCTCTTGCGACCCACTCATTGGGTGGGACCATCTTGCGTGAGAGAACTTGCAGGCCATCTTCCGACTACGCAACAGACCACGGTGTAACCATCATCAAACGTAGTCACCCATTTCGCCCGGTCAAAACTCGTACCGTAATGGCTGGCTTGACACGTATCAATAGCGTCGCACATGGGAGTCTCGGGATGTTCGCGACTCCAGCGACAGCACTCAGTGGCGTTGTCAAATCCGCCACCAAAGCATTTATATACAGTGGCAGCTGGAATGCCCCGCTGTTGAGCTCCAATTCCACGCCATTCGACCGCGTCGGCTGCGCGTGCGTGTCGGCGTCTAGGAACACAGGGAACAGTGCGTACCCGAGGATGACGGACTGCTTCGTGCGCACATCCAGCGTGTCAATACGGATCACCAACGTCAGCGTCGGATCAAATACCTTCTCGCGGTACTCGACATGCTACAGTGTCAGTCACACACAAACACGCGTGAGAAGTGGACCGCACCACGAGAAGACAAGCCCCCATGCGCTACCAGATTGTAAATGGGACTGCAGGCTTCGCTTGAGGCGGCGGCCAACTGGCTACTCGAGTCAGCAATGAAGGGAGAGATTTTGGACCGATCTGCATGGAGAGCGGCGACTGTCACTTTTGTGGCAGTCACATTGTCAGGCAGGAATCGCGCCCCATCAACGTAGACGTCAAAGGCGTCGCCCGGCTGGAAGACCGTCCGTGTGACGCGACGGTGGCGATCAAGGCTCTTGTCGACTCGTATCCACGGGGACGTTGGCGACAAATCGTCAAATGTGGAAGCCTCTGGAACCACTGGGAGCGAACCAACGGCGCCACCTCCAATGCGATTGCGAGGAATCGCAGAAAGCGTTGACCGCGGGCGAATGGACCCGCTCGTCGGACGAGTCGCCATAGACGATGACGATAAGAGTCGGAGCCGCTCGACGTCCAAGAAGTCTTGACTTGATGGTGGTTGGTTGACGGAGGACTTTCGGTCAGACAAGTCAGTGCCAGAAGCATCGGTCGTGGGAGCGGTGCGATTATGAGGCTGCTGTGAACTGGTTGGTGGACGGACGAGTGGTTGTGTTGGCGATGCCGCCCCGTCGGTAGACTGAGCTATCCGTTGATTTGCCTGTGGTGGTTGATATCGACCTGGCGAGTGTGGGGACGTAAACTGTGTCAATGCAGCTTTAGTATCAGATAACACAGCAGCAAACAAACCTGCATGCATGTCGGGATCGATCACAGAGTTTTGCACTTGGTCCTCTAGTTCTCCGTGAATAATTCGAAGGTGGAGTGTAACGTCTCCACTCCGGCCAAGATCACTTGCGCTGGAGCCCCGCACCAGCACTTTGGTTGGGTCGGGCATTGGTGTGGGCCTGAGTCTCACTTTTACCCACCCGCATGCGAGCTGAAGCTCAGCGCCGACGCGTTCGAAGAGTTCCACTGCCGCCCAACCGACTCTCCGTTGTGTTGGTTTGTTGTCCGCACTGACCGATGCCACGCTCAATACCTATTCCAATCTCCATGGGTCAGGAGAGACCATTGCTCTAGCGTGGCAGCCACTGAACGCACCTCCAGAACTACGACGATGTCGCTTGACGACGGCAGGGGCTTGACAAGGCGGTTGGCTGCCAGAATGGCTCGCTTGTGACTCGGTCCTTCGCTTTCGCACTCTCTGGAAGATAGCGCTTTGATGGAACTGCGCGAGATCTTGCCGTCGTAAACCGCGAAAGTGAGCTGTGCCTTCTCCACGGCAGAATGCAGACCCGACACGTAGTCCCAGCACAGCAACACGCCGGCGTCCGGATCGTAGGGGCGATTGCGAGTGTCCACATCGGGTAGAATGACACCGACACTGGGTTTGGTCGCGTCCAGTTTGGCAAGCGCTCGCTGAAGCCGCAGTGCCATCAGTTCCTGCTTCTGTTTAGCCAACCAGGCCTCGCGATCCACGTCGCGCTTGCGTTCCTCTCGTCGCTTCTCGACTCGCTCTTGCATTTCCTCCAGCTATTCATGCTCAATACAGATTGTAGGCCAGTCACTAGCCGTCGGGAAAGGTGCCTCACAGTAATATGCTGAGACGGACCTTGTCTTGCTCCTCCAATAGGTCTCGTTCATTTCGGACCCTGAGGACAGCCTCCAGATGCTGGCGCTGAACTCATGTCCGAGAAGTTCATCGTCAATGCACTTTCTCGTGTGGAAACTTCCGTCGTTTTATGGTCTCACCTTGATAGACTTGAGAGTTGAATCTTTAGTTTCTTCCAGCCCACTCGCTCTTGATGTGGCGTCTGACGTTTCGGTCACACTATCGCCCGAGGTCGATCGTGTCAACTGTGTCACTTGATGCTGTCATCACTAGTGAGGTCAGAGATCCTAAGACTGTTGGTCCACTCATTTGACGCAAAGGTGGCAGCTCACCTGCAGGCCAGTCAAGAGATCCTGCACCTTAGCAAACTCCTTGTCGTCGTCAGTTTGCTGCTCTCGCTTCCGCGAGGCATCGAGCTGGTGCTGAAAAGAAGCCACCTCTTGATCCACTAGCGATGCTGTATAAACTGGCGATGGCTGCGGCAAGCAAGACGAGGCGTACGCGAACTGTGGCGGTTGCGAGAAGCTGGGAGGTTGGTAGCCAAGCTGCGGCATACCGAATGGTGAAGAGTAACCCCACGGTCCATAGATCGAGTGAGGCAACATGGGAGCGATTGCTGGTGGAGCGTACATAGAGTACGTGGGCGCCATCATCACCGGCGGGGCGGAAGACACAACCGGTGGCAAGATTAACGGGAACGGTGTGACGAGGGGGTTCGCCATATGAAAGGCGAACCGCGGATCCACATAGGATTGACTGGAGATGGGTTGAGGCTGGTGAGTCCAGCCACCACCGGAAGGACGGGTCGTGTTCGATTCTTGAGGAATGTCTGCTGCTTGTAGACTGTACTGGGCCTGGGTGTGTATTGGTGGTGCTCGTGGCGTGAGGCTCGAAGGTGCCCCGACATTGGGAGCCGTCGCAGTACGCTTGTATTCCGTTCGGTCGTGGTCAACGCTAGTGGCAGTGGCTACAAGCCCCGCAGTGCGTTCCGGCCGTGATATTTGGGGTCTGTCGAGAGCAGCAGGGAGGTCCCACATGTGGCTTCCACTTTGCTGAAGCGCTCTGGACTCTTCCACTTGCTGCTCGAGCCGCTTTATGCGCGATTGCTGCTTCTCGAGATCAATAGAGAACGCGAGTTGCGCGACCGCTTCCTCCGCCTCCTGGTTGCTTGGATATCTTCTGCCTCGTACTAGAAGCAGAGCAAAGTGAGATCGGGTGCGTTGTTTATACCCTTCATTCTGCTCGTACGTGGGTTTCCGGTCGTTGCAACGTCGTCCGGTTTTGCAGTTGACGACTCCACCACAGACACTGTAGCGTGATCATCGACGGGTAGCTTTGAGGGTGGATGATGGCTGGAAGAAGGCCCCGCGTCCGCTTTGTCTGTGACAAGTGGAGACACTGACGCCACGATACTCGCCGCTGCTTGTTTCATCACTGACGACGCGTCCATCGACTGACGGTGTTTCTTCTGGATACTCACTTCCTGAGTACCGAATCATTGGACATTTTGCCATATATTGCCAGTCGCATGATGGAACGTACCTTTTCTCGCAGCTCATCATCCAGCGAGGTGAGCCGCTCGCGCGCGGCTGTTTCTCTCTCCTGCAGCGCCCGCCTTCGTACTTGAATAGCCTCCAGCTCGCGCTGCGTCGCGGTTTCACGCGTCCATAGATCACCCTTCCCCCCACTATGTGTCAGTAAACTATGGCTACTGTGGTATCGACCGTGCGCTCACCGTTCGCAGTGCCTCCAGTTCCTTGCGCACGCGCTCCTTCTCGGCGCGGAGCCGCAGCTCCTTGTCCTTCGCCTGCTTGAGCTGCCGCAGCACCGCGTCCACATCTACGGGAGCCTACATGGAAATCGGCATTCATCTTAGCCAGAGGGTCATGGCCGCGACGTTTGCACTGCCGCCCACCTCAACGGCGGACTGGGCGTCCATGGCGCTTGGGGCATTGCCTCTCCATCCTGATCTCCAATGCCCTTTCACATTCCGTCTTCATTTTAGCCAATCAAACAAAAGATACTTTCGAGCACCGTTTCAGCCAATCCGAGTGGACCGTAGCTCTCCACTCACATCAGCCCCACATGCGGCGAACGACGACCATGGTGATGGCGATGGCGCGCGCGGGCTCGCGGCTGCCGCTGCTGCGCCGCCGCTTCTTATCGGTGCGCCGCGCCGCAGAGATGGAGACGCAAGTCGTTGACCATATGCGGTCGATCCAGGATGGGCTCGGGCTCGGTGACATTGTCGCGCTTGGCCGCGTGAAGGTGGACAACATGACGGCCACGAACCAACATTCCCATGCTGCACACAGAGCTGACTGGGGTTTTTGAATGCGGTCGACCGCAGGACGTGCAAGTTACACCAGAGAGCGGATCGGTCAAGTTCAAGATTGAGGCGCCGACGCCAGCGCTCATGGATCTCACGCAGCAGGTGCGTGCCATGCTAGCGTCGTGTTCAAACCACAGAGTTGCCTGACTGGATTATGCACAGTGGAAAGCAGAGGCGGAAAGCAAGCTGCGGTCACTGGACTGGGTCCAGGAAATCGACATTGACGTCACCAAACCCAAGCCTCGCAATGCGCGCGCGAGCCGCTTCTCGTCGCTCGGCAATGTGGCCGAGATCATTGCCGTGTCCAGCTGCAAGGGCGGCGTCGGCAAGTCGACCGTGTCCGTGAACCTCGCGTTCAGTCTCGCGAAGCGTGGCGCACGCGTGGGGATTCTGGACGCCGATATCTACGGGCCAAGTCTACCAATAATGGTCTCACCGGCCGACAAGACGATTCGCGTGTCGCGCTCGACCAAGAACTTAGTGGTTCCGATCAACTATGAAGGCGTCAAGTGCATGTCGTTTGGCTTTGTGAACCAAAAGGCGGCGCCTGGTGCGGGTGGCGTGGGCGCGGCCGTCATGCGTGGACCAATGGTGTCGAAGCTCGTGGATCAGCTCGTCCTGGGGACCGAGTGGGGCGAGCTCGACTACCTCGTCGTGGATATGCCGCCAGGTACGGGCGACATTCAAATCTCCTTGTCACAGCAAATGGCCATCTCTGCGGCAGTCGTCGTCACGATGCCGCAGCGACTGAGCTTTGTGGACGTGGAGAAGGGCATCTCGATGTTTGAGGACCTCAAGGTACGTTTGTGCTTTCTTCCGGTGGTGGTGTCCTCCAGCACTAAGGGTATGTCCCTCCTTACAATCATCAATCAGGTCAAGACAGCCGCGGTCGTGGAGAACATGTCGTACTTTGACTGCGACCATGGCCATCGTCACTACCCATTCGGTACGGGCACCAGACGGAGTCTCGTGCTGTGAGTTCTCACACTGTACTAACCTATTTGATTTAGGACCCGGCCACACACAAGAACTCGTCGACAAGTACGCCATGAAGAACGTGTTCAAGCTGCCGATCTCGTCCAAGTTTAGTGCCGCGGGTGACTCGGGCAGGTACAGAACTGATCGCTCCTGCGTTTGATTGGCTCGTATGAAAGGGTCTCATTGGGTTGTGACGTTTCCCACCAGACCGTTCGTGCTCTCGAATTTGTCGGCAGAAGAAGCGGACACGTACGACACGCTGGCGAGGACAGTCGCAGAGGAACTATACGTGCTCCGCCAGTCGGCGCGACTCGCTCCTGAGCTGCTGTACGACAAGACCCGCGGCATGGTGTTGCGACTGTATTCGTTCACGGACGCAAAGGAGACTGTGATCCACCCCGCCGACCTGCGAACCAAGTGAGAGGCTGGAATTGGACGTTTCTCACTGCTCTATTGTGTCTGACGTGTGTGCGTGGCCGTCAGGTGTCGTTGTGCGCAGTGCATCGATGAGTTTACTGGCCAGCAGGTGCGTCGAGACCAACTTCGCTGTCTGTGGTACAACGCGTTTTGCTGAGTGTATGTGTCGAACCTAGATCCTCGACCCCGCGTCCGTGCCCGACGACATTCGCCCCACGGCTGTCGAGCGAAAGGTGCGTCCCTGGCGTCGTCTGCCCTCTGCTCGACCAGGACTCACTCTCCTCCTCCCCACAGGGCAATTACGCGTTCGCCGTCACTTGGAGCGACGACCACACGTCATCGCTCTACACGTACGACCACCTGAGCCAGCTCGCTGCCGACTCGACCGCCGCCTGAGGGGGCTTGTTTATCCATAAATAAAAATCGACCAACCCGTATCTAACGGATGCGCAATTCCCACACCTATTCACTGTATCAGTACATGGATGGGTATTCGGCCATAAGTCAGTAGATCTACCTGCAGGGCCACATGGCAATGTGGGCGACAGCAACTCTCCCATATCCAACCCGACAATGAGTTCTGCGCGCGGGGATGAAGAGGAGCCCGTGGAGGAGGAGCTACGGGTGGAGGTCGTGAACGTGGACTACTATCTCAGTGCACCGCTTCCGGAGCGTGCGCTCGAGCGCTTGCCGTCGTCGCCCTGCTATCTCCTGGCGCGCCAGGTGCCGGTCGTGCGCGTGTTTGGCGCGACGCCCGCCGGGCAAAAGACGTGCGTCCACATCCACGGGGTGCGTCGCTCGCTCTGCCGTTGCGTAAGTTAGGTCTCCACCGTGCTGACGCCATTTCCGTGTAGCTGTTCCCGTACTTTTACTTTCGCGCGGAAGACGACGCGGCGTTTGACGACCCGGAGAAGCTGCGGCGGCTGCTGCCACGCATCGCCATGGACCTGGAAAAGGCGAATGAGCTCAAGCAGCGGCAGCAGCAGCGCAACAGACCCAGCGCCACTGCGTCGTCTGCCGCCAACGGCGTGGCAGCGGACGCGTCTGCGCCACCGCGACCTCGGCGTGGCACTGCCGCCAAGCTGGTCGCGAAGGTACGTGCGTCCATTCTCAGCTGCAGTATCGGATGTTGGTAGATGACAGGAAGGCGGTGTCTCTGGATCCCGTAGCTGCTCATTGTGCAGGGCACGCCGTTCTATGGGTACCACGCCGGCCCTCGCCTCTTTGTGCAGATCTTTCTGTACAATCCGCGCACCGTCGGCTCGGTCGTGGAGCTGCTCGAGAGCGGCGCCATCGCCGAGCGCGTCTTCCAGCCGTACGAAGCGCACGTGCCGTTCGTACTCCAGGTCTTTGCCGACTACAACATCGAAGGCATGAACGCCGTGCACTTGGCCCACGTCATGTTTCGCGCGCCGCTGCCGACTGCACAGGACCACCTCGCCGCGGCGGCTGGCGACCACGACGAGCTGCCGGTGCTGCTGAGGTCCAACGTGCCGAGCGCGCGCGTGAACGGCGACGCCCAGGCGATGGCACAGGTCTTCAAGGGGCGCAGCACACGCGTCCCCGAGATCGCGCCGCAGTGGTTCCATCGCCAGTCGCTCTGTGCGTTGGAAGTGGACGTCGCGGCCGAGGGCATTCTGAACCCTCGCATCGCGCGTGCGCTACGAGCGTCGCTGTCCAAGAGTGGGGAGCTCCGTAATGTGCCGTCGCTCGCCGCGCTGTGGGAGGTATGCATGTCGGAAGGAGTTGGTGGCAGGAAGTGTCTCATGCTTTCGTATGGCTTGCACAGGAGGAGAGGCTGCGGAGGATCCAACACGGCGAGCGCAGCACGCCAGAGATCCCACTCAGCGTGGACCGCACGACCGACGCGCTTCGATCGCAGGCGAGTGCGACGGTCGCGTTGTCGGCCGCGTCGTCGCTGCTGTCACAGTCGTTTTTCCGCCAGAAAATGGAAGACGCAACCGCGGCGATTATCAAAAGGCTCATGAGCGAAAGAGATATGAAGCGCGCGAGTGAGGCGAACGAGCCCAGCAGCCTCGGCATGGACGACCGGCTTGTCCGCCCGAGTGCCGGCGACGTGTCCACGGTCGGAAGCAACAGCATCACGACGGAGAGCGCGTTTAGCTTCAGTCAACTCGACCACGACGCGGCAGGATCCGACGAGGCACTACAGGAGGAGATCGACGTAAGGATAGCGAACCGAGGGGGATCAGATCGTTCTTGGCTCACAGTGCGTCTGTCTGGTAGGTTCCCACTGACGACGAAGACCAAGCGATCGTGGACTTGCTCCTTTCCATGCAGCGTGCAGCCAAACCACTGAACGCGCACGAGCAGGGACGATCGCAGGTGCGTCTCCACAACCACGACGTGTTGTCGGAGGAGGAGTCGGACGTCGAAGAGGCCACAGTGGATGGCGGACAACATGATGAGATTGGCGACATTCTCGCGTCACAGCGCCATCCAGGCATGGACGAAGAGCTAGAAGATGGCGACGCGCAGGACGCGTGGTGGAAGGTGGTGCAAGATGAAGCCAAAGTCTCGAGCGCGAGCTCTGTGCTCGACTTGGGCAGTCCCCGCATCGATTTGGAGTCGCTCACACCGCTCCAAACACGCGGCTCTCCGTGCGCACGAGCTCGGCGCCGCCTTGATCTCCAGTCGCCTGAAGCGCAAGTGAATTCGAGCAATGAAGAGTCAGAGTTCATTCACGACGTTGAAGATCTTCTCCCGCCGGCTCCACGGCCACCTCTTCGCGCCCATGCGAAGGCCCCTGTGGAAGACTCCGATGACGAAGAAGATGGGGCGCCGCTTTTACTCTCTCCCACTCCTCAACCTCGTCGACGACGAGCCAGCGACGTGTTCAGTCAGGCGTCGCCGTCGCCGCGTCTAACAATTTCTCCCCGAAGACCTGCGGGATCAGCAGGCCGTCAAGTGTGGATGTTTGAGCCCAAGCCTCCGACTCTCAGCGATCTCGTGGCGTCCTCAAAGCAACTCGGTATCGAGGCCATGGAGGTGCGTGCATGGTTCATAATCCCTCGTTATCAGACGCTGATAGTCTGTCTCCCCTGCAGCACCAACCTGCGTTCTACAGCGTGGCGGACGACATTCCAGAGAAGCCGCTGGTTTTCAGCGGCAAAAAGTTCGAGTTTACACCCGTGGACCTCGCCCACACGCCACGGTTTAATACACTCGACCTGCGTCGAAAGGTCCATGTGACGGCAACGGAGACGTGGCTAGGCATGCACGCCCAACTACAGCAGAGCAGCACCCACCACAGAGACCACGGACGCGTCCGACGAATCCGCATTCCGGTTCGACCGCCGCCTACGGCAGCTGCGGTCTCGCAGTGGTGTGAAGCTGCACGCTCCTCACGACTCCCGAGCACGCCCTCGCAGGTACGATTGACTACACAGTTTTCTCACCGTCGCACCGATCCTCATTTCTCCTCTGACCGACACTTAGATCAGAAGAAAACGATCTCGTGTGATCGAGCCACTGACAACATCACTGGATGCTAAGCGTCTGCCACCCAGTGCCATCAACTCGAACCTCACGGTCTTATCCGTAGAGGTCCATGCCAATTCGCGTGGCGGCTTGCTGCCCGATCCACGCCATGACCGCATTGATGTCATCTGCTACGCCGTGGAAGCCCAAGAAGGACCCACGGAACACAAGACGAAAGCACGAGGCGTGATCATGTGCAAACCCGACGAACTCGCGGGAGGTGAGGATCTTGGGTATTGCATCGAGGACGGAGGTGACCTCTTGTTCAGGTTGGTGAGTGACGAGCGAGAGTTGCTTTCGAAGCTGGAGGAGCTCGTCCGCTTTTGGGACCCGGACTTCCTCGCAGGTTTTGAAGTCCAGAAGGAGTCGATCGGGTACCTTGTGGACCGTGCGTCGCAGCTGAATGTGCGTTCGCCCATGAGATCTTGATGGATTGGATCGAGTGAGCTGCTGACATAACTTTTACTAGGTGAATCTTATTCAAACACTGTCGCGACTGCCCACGACCATGGTTGACTCCCGAAATCTGGGCGCGGTGCAAGGCCCCGACGACGAGGATGGTGAAGAGAGTGGCGACGTTTCTATTGGAACTACATGGGGAGTCACGAAAGCGTCCGGCCTCTGGATTCACGGTCGCTTCATCCTCAATATCTGGCGCCTCGCGAGATCTGAGGTCCGAATCGGAGTTGTTTTGAGCTGTGTCAAATCTCTCTCACGCCGCGGTTTGTGCTGTTATAGGTAAAGCTCTCTCGGTATGCGCGAGAAGACATTGTGCGGGCCGTGCTCAAGCACGAGTTCCCCGTCTACTCGGCCGAGCAGCTCACGATGTGGTACGCGAAAGGCGGCGCGCTGCGCTGGCGAACCATTCGCTATACGCTGGACAAGGCGAAATGCAATCTGCAGCTTCTCTCCCGGATCCAGCTCGTCACGCGAACCAGGTGCGTTTAGCATCCATCCATCCATGTATCCATCCATCCAGCAAGGACCTTAACACTTTGCGCTAGTGAAATGGCGCGGCTGTTTGGCATGGACTTCTACTCGGTGCTCTCTCGCGGTTCGCAGTACCGCGTCGAATCCATGATGCTGCGTCTGACCAAGCGCCTCCACTACCTCATGGTCTCGCCGAATCGCACTCAAGTCGCGCGCCAGGCGGCGATGGAGAGCATCCCGCTCGTGATGGAACCGCAGTCGAGCTTCTATTCGGACCCGGTCGTTGTGCTGGACTTTCAGTCGCTGTATCCGTCGCTCGTCATCGGCTACAACTTGTGCTACTCGACCATACTCGGACGGCTGCGAGATGGACTTCAGGCTGAGCTCGAGACGTCGCTGGGCGTCGTGGACTTTACGCCCAGTGCCGAGGGGCTCCTTCAAGATCGCGACAAGTTGATCAAATCGCCGAACGGCGTGCTGCTCTGCTCCAAGCCCCACCGCCTGGGCGTGCTGCCCATTATCCTGGATGAGATTCTCTCGACCCGCATTATGGTCAAGAACGCCATGAAAGCCGCCAAGCAGCGCAACGACGCGCGGCTCGAAAAAGTGCTCAATGCCCGCCAGTTGGCGCTCAAGCTGCTCGCGAACGTCACGTATGGGTACACGGCCGCGGGTTTCTCCGGCCGCATGCCGTGCGCGCAGCTCGCGGACGCGATCGTGCAGACGGGACGGTGTACGCTTGAGGCCGCCGTGCGCCACGTCGAGGGCCATGCTGCATGGAATGCCAAGGTCGTGTATGGCGACACGGACAGTCTGTTTGTGCTCTTGCGCGGACGCTCCAAGGACGACGCCTTCCGCATCGGACAGGAAATCGCCGCCGCCATCACGGCCTCCAATCCGAAGTACGTTTTTTGCCGATCATGATGGACAAGGCGACCAACGGAATTCTCATCTTAACATGGTGCCAGGCCCGTGACACTGAAGCTGGAAAAGGTGTACATGGGGTGCATACTCGTCTCCAAGAAGCGGTACGTCGGCCTCAAGTACGAATCACCCGACCAACCAGAGGGCGTGATCGAGTCCAAGGGCGTCGAGATTGTCCGACGCGATTCATGTGGCGTCGTGCAACACGCGATGCAGCGCTGTCTCGAGCTTCTTTTTGCGACGAGCGACTTGTCTCTCGTCAAGAAGTCGCTCGAAGCGTACTGGCTGCAAATGCTCGACGACCAGATCCCGCTCCATGACTTTGTGTTTGCCAAAGAGGTCCGCCTGGGCACGTATGCGCGAGGCAGCGCTCCGCCGGCAGCGCTCGTGAGTGCCAAGGCCATGGCAAAAGACCCGCGGGCCGAACCACGGTACGCCGAGCGGGTTCCGTACGTTGTGGTGAACGGCCCACCCGGCGCGCGGCTCATGGACCTCGTCGTGTCCCCGATCGAGTTTCTCGATCCTCGACGACGCGCGACGCTGACTGTCAACTACCAGTACTACATCCAGAAGCAAATGATCCCGAGCCTGGAGCGCTTGTTTCTGCTCATGGGTGCGAATGTGCGGCTCTGGTACACGCAACTACCGCGCGTGATTGGCAAGGCTCGCGCGAGGGGGCTGCCTACCAAGTCGCGGCAGGCCGAGACGCGGTCAATTGATTCGTTTTACATGAGCAAGCATTGTCGACTGTGCGGCACCATGGGTCAGAACACACTGTGTCGCGACTGTGAGAGCCATCCGCAGCGCAGCGAATTTGTGCGCCAAGTGCTCGCTGTGCGTCGCGACCGAAGTCGGGAGCGGCTACGACTTATCTGCACGGCCTGTGGGGGCCGCAACGCGATGGATGTGTGCAAGAACGTTTCATGCGGTGTGTGGAACCGCATTCGACTTTTGGAAGCTGGTCGAGAGCACGAAGAGTTCACAATCTCGTGGTAAGAATTGAAACAGACGTGAAAGCTGCAGCTCAAGATTTTGGTTGATTCAAGCTGCCGCAAAAACCACACTCACATTGAAATGGCGAGGAAGATGTCGTCCGCGCCAGGGTCTTCACGCGCTGCGGGTTCATACGTGGTTGTACGTGCTGTCACTTTACCGGACGAGTCCACGTCGCAGACGAATTCTTCTTCATCACTCGAAGCACTGTCGTCATCGTCTTCGATCAGCCGCTGTCGCTTCACTTGCGGAGGGGAATGAAGCTGCACCGTTTTAAACGTGGGCAGAGCGGGAGGATTTTCCTCCGGTGTGACCAACGGAGTGGCGATCGCCAAACCAGAGGCGTTGTCGCTGCGGCGCCGCTTGAGGGGTTCCTCGCTTAGTCGCATGACACGGACAGAGTAGTCTTCTGCGAAAAGTGTTCGCTGGTTTTCCCAGAGCCAACTGGTTGCTGAACTCAACTTTCCAGCGCATCCAGTCACGGCCTGTTGTGCTGGGAAGACGAGCGATTCTGCCAAATCGATGGCGTCCTGCTGATCTAAGAGACGAGTGTGAGGTCGCCCGAGCTCGTCAGCAAGCTCAAAGAGTTCGATGACTGAGCGACTTGCACCGGCATTCAAACCACCTGCGTTGATGTCCAGCATATCCACGGTGCGGTGAAGCCTCTCTGCGAATGTACGCTGTTTCACTTGTGCAGCAAGCAAATGGGATCGGTAGTCCTGCTGCTTGTCCGCCGCTTCGACCCAAGCTGATATCTCTGTTTCCAGCGCATCAACTTTGCGTTGAGCGAGTGCAAGCTCCGACTCGAGTTGATGGATTCTAGCTGTCTTCGAATCGATGTTGACCAATTTTTCTGCGTCGCCGCGACCATTCCGTTCGTCGGCACCGCCCAGTTCAGTCGCATCCGTCGCAGCTTCACTTGGCGTGGGGCTCAGCGCGGTAGTCGATGCGGAGTTGCCTTCTGGATCTGGGCAAGAGTTTCTCTTCTTCTGCCTTTTGCAAACCAATCTCTGAATGTCGTCTTCGAGCTGGACTATCGTTGGCTGCACTGCGTCTCTGTGCATCGACTCGTCTGGATCCACAGGCGATGCCTTCTTCACGCCACGACTCAGTTTCTTCGGAATTGTTTCGTTGCCGAGACTCGCCGTCGACGGTTCCAAAACCAACTGGCTTTCCTCCACAGAAGCTGTTGAAGCGTCACTCGCAGTGGGTTTCATGATAGAAGGAGCAAGTGGCGCGTCGGGATTGGATCCTAACTCGTGGCCCGCGTCATCTTGATCCACGCGTTCTTCGTGGCTATCGACCTGCATGACGTCGAGGGCAGCACAAGGACCAGTGGCTCCGTTCTCGAGATCCGACCGGACTGTTGGTACTCGCGTAGCTTCATTGCGAACGGCATTGCCATCGTCATTGCCGTCCCCTTCATCGGTGCTACGTGGCAGTGACGCGTTGTTGCCATTACCTTCATTCGTGTGAGGTTCGTACGTTTCTTTCGTGACCACTTCACCCCGATGGTTTGCCTCGACTGGATTCCCTTCGTACTCTGTTGGCTTGGGTAGTTCCGCTTCATCACGCGTAGCGCAGTCCACCGTTCGTTCGTGGTTGTTGCCGCGCCCAGCGCTCTCCTCTTGCTTGTTGGCGATATCGTCACCACCGTTGCCGCCGACTTTGCCATGCGCAGCCGCCACGGCAGCCGCAACAACAACCACACAATCTGCTTTGCCAACCGCGCCGCCTTCTGCAATTTCCGTCAGCGTGGATCGCAAGCGAGCGCGCTGCTGCTCGCGCTGGAGCCGCCGCTCGTGCTTGGTCATGGCCATCGCGACGCGGGGAAACGAACGACGATCGAGTCGTTCTTCTCCGACGCAGACAGAAGGGGAAATCCGATAGTAGAAGACGCGCTGGTTGCCGTGGTCCTCCGCTTCTTCTCGATGAGGCGGGGATAATGGAAGTGCGAGAGAGAGGGGGGAAGCGACACCAGCTTCAACTGGAAACCGGAGTGATGGTCATGGTTCCACAGATCCCTGGCTTCTTATTGGCTACAGAACTGTTAAGAACGCCCACGTGGGTCTGTTAGGAACCACACTGCGCTGGCTTTGTGTCCTTTCGTGATCACAAACGGCAATCAGCATGCAGGTCGAGACACCCGCCACCACCGGCGGCTTTGGCGCACCACCAGCGCAGCCGTCGCGGTACGAAGCGCTGCTGCACCAGATCGTGCAACTCAACACGGATCTCCAGAAGACGGCGGCGCTGAGCCAGGCGCTGCAGCGCGAGCGCGACGGGCTGCAAGTCAACAATCACAAGGTGCAATAGCCCACTCAAGGCATGCACTCTTCATACTCATTACTCAGCCTTCTCTGCTGATGCTTGTATAGCTAAAAGATGAAGCCAAGCGGCTCCACGAGCGCTGCGACAAGTTGCAGCTTGTGCTGATGCAGGAGACGGAGCAGCGGGTCCACCTGCAGAGCTTGTGTTGAGTTTGGCGGTTTCCACAGCCCCTCTGACATCCCCACTGTGGATCTGCAGATCGAGTCGGACAAGAAGCACGAAGAGCTCATCGCCAAGTGGAAGAAGCAGCTCGAGCTCAAGGCCAAGGCGTTTGAAAACCTCCAAAAGGCGTTTGCGCCGCCGCGCGACCTCGACCAGCTGCGCATGCAGATCCAGGACGAAGTGGAGGAGCCGAATCGGCAGCGCATCGAGCAGCTCCAGCAAGAGATCGAAAAGCACCGAGAGATTGCATTTGGACTCCGGCGCGAGTGCGAGATCGTCAAGACCGAGTACGAGCAGTTCGCCGTGGACCAAGGGAACGAGATGGAGTGTCTCCATGCGACGTACGAGCTGAAGCTCAACGAGCTCAAGCGGAAGCTGGCGGCCGCCGACGAGTGCGTCTACGCCGCGCAGAACAGCGACGCCGTGCGCAAGCTCGAGCAGCAACGGACGGCAGTGCAGGTCGAGATCAAACTTCTCCACGATGAGATCAAGGTCGGACTTTTTATCGGATGTCTGCTGCTGGTGGATAATAGTATGCATTGGTGGACTGACGACACCTGAAGGATGTTCGAGAGGAGTGCAGGCAACAGCGAGATGCTGCCGCGAACGAGCGCACCGAGATCGAGAGTCGGCTCGCGCACGAGATGGCGCGCAGTGCCAACTTGGAACTCGACCACAAGGCAGCGACGCGGCAGCTCTCGCGCGCCAAGGACGACCACGAGGCTGTGCGCGCCAAGTGGGACCACGCGCAGACCAAGCTGCTCGAGCTGGCAAACGAAAACGACAAGCTCCGCGAGCAAATCAAGCAGAAGGAGCAGCTCGTGCTCCATAGCCACCAGTCGGTAGCGACCAAGTGAGTCGGAAACCGAGTGGCCGTCTGCCTCCGTGAAAAATCGTATCATCTCTGTTCTGTTTCTCCACTAGGCTTCGTGACGAGCGAGAGACGTGGGAGCGGGAGCGGAGCGAGCTGAAGGAGCGTGTGAGTGAGCTCAGCATGAAGCTTCAGGCGGCAGAGACGGCCATGTCCCAAATCTCGGCGTCGAGGCGGAGTGAGGGACAGTGGAACGAAGACAATGAGGCCGCGGCAACGACCGCCGCGCTGATCAAGAGCAAAGACCACGAGATCGACAAGTATCGCGATTTGGCAGCGGATATGGAACGCAAAGTGGGTCGCCAATTTGCGTGCGTTGTGTTTGTGGGAGAAGGGGCGTGGGCCCAAAGAGCTGTTCTTGTGCATTGGCGTTTGAGTAGCTCAGTGAAAAGGAAGACCAGCTCCGCACAGCCATGGCGGAGAGCGAGGACGCAATGCAGAAGCTCAGAAGCGAGCACGAGCAGCTGCGACTGAGCGTCCACACGACGGAACTGGAGCGAGAGCAGTCGATGGCCAAGCAATCGGCGACCCAGGAACTGGTCGGAATGGATGGGGATGGACACACGGGTGCTGGATCCGAGTTGGCTGATGTGTGTGGTGATTGAGCAGATCTCCAAGATCAAGTCCGAGTGCGTGATGCTGCGCACCAAGCTGAAGGAAGTGGAGATGGACTACCGCACGCTGCAGGCCAAACATCGGTACGTAAGGAAACGTTTGAACACTCATCCACACGCCGACGCTTGTTTGTTGTTACTATTTGTATAGAGAGACGATCCAGCTCCACGAAGATATCGAGTCGGAAAAGCAGCAAATGGAGACCAAGGTGAGACACATCTTCCTTGCCTACGTCTCTTGTTCTCTGACGACCGTCGTGATGGACGCACCGACCTCGCTCAGCTCAAGTTTGCAGAAACCGACTGTGGAGCCCTGCGCGAGCAGCTCGAAAAAGAGAGGGAAGACCGCGCAGCGTCGACGCGGGAATGGCAGGTCCGGCCGGATGCCCCTTTGTCTCACGCGTGTTGCCATGCCTGATCAACCCTACTACATCTCATTCTAGCGCAAGCTCTCCACGCTCGAGAGCGAGTCACGTTCCCAGAAGGCAGCACTGCGCGACGAGACCAAGCGCGCGCTGAGCAAGGCGCTCCAGGAGCTCAGCCGCGCGCAGAAAAAGCGAGACGCGTTTAAAGTCAAGTGCCTCGAGCTCCACGAGCAGTACAAGCTGCTCGTGGCCGAGCTGCAGCGCCACGACGCGAGCGTGGTGCAACTCAAGGCCGACCACGCGAGTGAGCTGCAGCACGTGCTCGCGCAGCTCGCGCAGGTCGAAAACGACAAGACCGCCCTTCTGCAGCAGCGGCACTCGGCACGCGCTGCGCACTAGACCCACACGGCAAATCCCAATTTTATTTTCATTTCTTTCCATCGTCATTCCGGCCGATCGACAGCACCGCGAAGTGCGGGTGCTTGGCAAAGTCCAGGTCGACACCATTCCCAGACGAGGACGTCGGCGTCGGCGTCGATTGATGACTCGTGGCCTTGGTTCGGTGGCGACTGCCTTTGCCTCCTTGCGTACGCTGCTGCTGCTGGTCCTGCTCATGCCGCGTGAGTTCCACGAGGTTGGCGACGGCGACGTGGACCACGTCGCGCGCTTCGTCGGCGTGGATGCCACCGGCCTGGGTCGTCTCGAGCGCGAGCAGCTCGTCGCCGTGGCCGCGCGCGACTCTGAAGCACTCTTCAGCCGACTTGTAGATGAGATCGACGGGGTACTGCGCAAAGTCCGAGTTGGCCACATAGTCGTCGTACGTGAGCGCCGCGGGGAAGTGGAGCGACTGAAACGTCGCAAAGCGGTGCTGGAAGCGGACTGCGCGCGAGCCGTACACGGGCGCCGCGGCGGCCACGCCGGCGCGGCTCTCTCGCTCCATCGCGGCAAACACTTGGAAGTAGCCGCGCATCATGCTGCGCAGCATCTCCGTGTAGCTGATCTCGCGCTCGAACCGCGCCTTGGCCAGCGCGTCCTTTGCGTCGCCTCCTACTCCTTTATCTCCTCCACGGTCTTTCAAAAGCTCCTTCATGCGCTCGAGAAAGCCCCACGTGACACTGAGGTTCTGCAGGCGAGAGCCGCAGAGGTAGTCGAGGTACCAGTAGATCGTGCTCAACTCATTGGGCGCGTACAGATCCAGCTCAATGCCGAGCAGCACGTACTGGATCATGAGCACCGTGACTTGCTCGAGCGTCCAGGCCGTAAAGTACCGCGGGAAGGCAGCCTTGGGGATCTGCATCTCGCTCATGAACCGCTCGTCGACAGCCACGGCCTCGAGCTGCAGCACGGCCCACTCTTCGAGCAGGTACTCGATGCGCGCGCGCTGTCGCGAGCGATTGTGGAGATAGAGTTTGAGCGACTCGTACAGCGTCTCGATGGCGCGGGAGCTGTATTGCACGCCCTCTTGCGTCGACAGCAGCACAGACGGCACGCCGTTGAGCACCATCTCTTCCGTCATCCAGTCCATAAAGCCGTGGCGGCCGTAAATCTTCTTTTCACAATACAGCATGAGCTAAGGAGGCACCCACACTGGTATCAGTTGCCATACATCCCCACCACACGACACCACACACACCACGTACCAGCACAAACGACCGCGCGATAATGTTCGGCCGGCGCCGGGAAAAGTCGGCGAGAAACACGCGCACGTCCTCCATCCGCTGCCAGTCGCTGTCAGCCGGCGAGCACGCGACGAGCAGGTCGCGCATCAGCGCGTCATAGATGGCGACCGCCTGCTCCATACTCGTGGGCTGGACGTCGCGCGGCGGCGAGCCCGCAGCCAGCAGTCGACTCAGCGTCTTGTCAAAGCCCAGCGGCTTGCCGCTAAAGCATTCGGCGTCCAGCTCGAGCGTCTCAGCCTTGATCTGCGAGAGCAGCACTTGCGCCGCCGAGAACTTTTCCTGGGCGACCGCGAGGTCGACGAGTTCGTCGGCGAACCCCACGTGCGAGTAGGCATCGTGGAGCGTGCGGCGCAGCTGCAGGCGCCTCAGCAGCGCCTCGCTCACGTGCGCGCTGATCTTGACGTTGGCGTCCAGCCCCTCGAGCTTGAGTGGAGTTGTCGTGGTGCCCGCATTGCCAATCACAGGATCCGTCGTCTTGGCCGTCGCGTCCTTGGCCTTGCTGCCCTTCTTCTTGTGGGCCTTCTTGGACGAGCCCTTGGCCGCGACCAGCGCGCGCTCCTGGGCAAGTAGCGTCTCCAGGCGGTCGATCGCAAACGCGAGCAGCTCGTCAAGCGCCGCCCGTGGCCAACCCACGGAATCAAAGGACGCGTCCAACTGGCCCGTGTTGCCGGGCGAAAAGTCTTCTTCCTCGTACATGTCGGCGCGCACGACGAGCTCCCGCACGTGGACGCACGTGCGCAGCGTCAAGACCGAGACAGTCGCCATGACCAGCAGCAGCGTGTCCTGCGGAGCGCCGCCTAGCTGCTGCAGTCGCGTCTCGACGGTCTCACCATCGCGTACCTCTTCGGCTGATGGGAGGAGCTGCGCGAGCAGCGCAGCCACGGCCTCGCGGTGCAAGTAGACGCACGTGAGCAGCGTCTGCGGCAGCGGCTGGCCGTGAAGCCACGCGGCCTCGACACGGAACATCGCGTCGACAGTTGCCAGCACGTCGCGCGCCGACGCAAACGCCAGCGGCACGGCGCCGCGCGCCACGCGGTCCTGCACCGTCAGCGGCGCAGCGCCGTGGAGCGCGAGCCCGGCGTCCATTTTCGGATCCATGAGCTCCAGCGCCGACATGGAGTCAAAGAGATTAAAGTCGTCCACGTGCACGAGCTGGCCGACCTTGAGTTCCTTGGCGGCCGCGCCGAAGAGCTGCAGTGGGGGAGCCAAGTGAGAATCGCACCGGACTAAGACGGGAAGGGAAAGGGACCACGCACCTCGGTGACGTCGTCCCAGTTGCTGGCGATGGGCTCTGCGTGGCTGAGAGAGAGAGAGAGGGAGAGAGGAAAGGCATGCTGCTCAGTGCAGGTCCATGGGAGGGGGGAATCTGCGACGCGCGCCACGCACCTCATGACGACGACGACAACAGAGAGGCGACCAGAAGATTGGGGATGATGTGGCTGAGGGAAGACGAAAAATTGGGCCGCGCTAGCGAATTTGATGTGGACTACATTACTTCAAGTTGGTGTGGCCTACGCTAAATAGATTCACACAGAGTCTTCCGCACGGCTAAGTCAATGGAGCCATCTATCACTTCACGAATGAAACATGGGAATCGCAATAGTCAAATGGAATTGTCACCCTATTACTATCAAATCGCCGCCCTGCGAAGCCAACCGCCCTCGCCTCGGCGGCGTGCGAAATGAAGAAGATCTGTCAAAGCAAAACCTCGTGTTTCCCCAACAGCCACCCACCGTCCACGGCATCTTCCTGCACGTCAGAGGAGTGGGCGGGGCGACGCAACGTATGCCCGTGTCGCTTGATACTCCTACGTCCACTGCGATGGAGGAAACACCTCGTTTACACTTCCTGCTTGCGCTTCTTCATCTTGCTCGCCGCGTCGGCAGTGGTCTCGTCGCCTTTCCGTCTCCCGCCGGACACGATCCGTCGCTACCAACACACAGAATTACAGTTTCTGTTAAAAACAACAGACACAAACAAACGGTATAAGTCGAACACGTCTCATCCCAAAATCACCACCGGCAGACAGACAGTCAATGTGGCGGGCCTTCCATGGACCAGACACATGCAGCGGCCCCCACACCCAGCACACTGTCCAACCGCCACCACGCAGCAATCCGACCGACCGGAGGTGTTTTGGAACGACCACGTGCTGGACCCACGGAATTCCGAAGACCAATAGAGACTGAGAGAGAAAAAGGCACGAAACAATGTGCAAACTCACCTGTGCTTCCTCTTCTTCCGTGGCTGTGACGGCGAGGCGCCGACGGTTGGCGCCGCGATTGTGAATCTTATAGCCAAAGACGCGCGGCACGTAGAGCACGGTCGACGGCGGCGGCTCGAGTTCCCGGTACGTCATGAAGAACAAGTGCGGAAACGTAGTCCCAAAGTAGGCTCCGTCAACTGTGGAGATAGATTCTCAAAGTCAGCAAACAAAGACCCCATGAAGAGGACCAGCTCAACCACTGGTACGTACTGACGGGAGACTGGTACTCGGCCACGGGCGTGTACAGGTCGCGGCACTTTGGACAAAAGACCTTCATGTCTGACTTCTTGGACTCATCATGCATGCCCGCCTGCCAAAGAGAGAGAGAGAGAGAGCCTATCAGTACAGTCATGAGGCCGAGATGCTGCCACCAGCGAACGCACCGGCACGACTGGCTGGCCCTCGCAGAGCGCACGCGGACACACGCCAAAGTCTCGGTCGCGGTACTTCTTCATCTATATACACAAGGGCCTTGTGTGAGTCTTTTCGGGTGGTTCCCATTTTCTCTCTCGTTGAATACCCAATAACGCACCATGGCGTCCAGTCCGTGGGACGTGATGATGTAGCGCGCGTGGATGAGCCCGTAGAGCTCGGCGGCGCAGGCCGGGACGTCGTCGTCGTACGGGATGTCTGTGAGGTCGAGGATGATGTTCATGGCCTCTTGGTAGTTGGGCACCTGGGCGCGGAGCCCATAGAGGTTGAACGAGTCTTCGATGTAGCTCTGCGGCACTTCGCAAAAGTACTCGTTGCCCGAGAGGCTGCAGAACCACTGTATCCACTTCTCGTCTTCTTCTTCGTAGTCGGACATGTCCTCCTCCAGCTGAGCCGCTGCGGCCGCAAGCGAGGGCGGCGCCGTGGTCGTCGTCGTGCTTCTCGCTGCGCTCCCTTCCACCGACCCCGAGTTGCCTCGCGAAGGTCCGCACGGGAGTTTTAGTGGGGAGAGAGAGAGAAGAGAGAGGGGGTGGGCGGGGGAAGACCTTCGAAACCCGATACAAATACCTATGAAAACCGATATCACCAGTGACATACTGACTACCAGGTCGCCACAACATGCGGGAGCTGTGATCTATCCAGTCAGTTTCTATCGATTCTCCTGATATGGCGAGTAGCCCAGGAGCTGCTGAAGCGGCGCCAGGAGGTCCTTCATGTACGCGATGGCGCGCTCCGTGTCGTCCGCGCAGAAGCGCACGATGACACCATCGACGCCCAGCGGACTCGCCGACGAGATGACGCCCGGGAAGTCACCCGGTGATGCGAGGCGGCCCTGCGGCGTGATCTCCTGCGCGTGGTGGAGCTTCTTGCGCTGGCTCTGCTCCAGCACGCGGGTCGTGATGGACGTGACGCGCGGACCGATGACGACGACGAGACCCAGCACGTGTGTATCGTGCATGCGCTTCCGCAAGCTCACGGATTCTTCATCTGTGGGGCGCAGCAATTAGACTCGCTTACAATGCGAAGGGATCAAGTACGGACCGGACCGTACCGATGAGGCGGACGCGGTCCGAGAGCACGAACTCATCGCCGACAAAGACGTCGGCAGCGCTGTCGTACTCATCGAAATCCCAATGCTCGTGGGTCTCGCGGCGGTCGTCCTTGAGCGAGCCGGTCGCCAAGAAGTTGCGCTTGCGGCCGCTCGTGAGCCAGTCGACGAACACGAGATTCGCATGGCTGCCGTGGAGACGGAACGTCTGTCGCTGCCTATACTTCGCTTTCTCAAAGCACGTGATCGGATCGGGCACCACGGCGAGCAGCGCACCATTCGCCACGTCAAATGTGAAGACCTGCCGGACGAAATCGCGGTCGATCTCGGCCTTGAAGACCTTGGTCGTCGCCTGCGTGCACAGCACCGCTAGAGTCGGACGTTAGCAGACGAAGCTGTGCAGATGTAGCCATCTGGATTCTCGGGAGCCAGCTAGTCAGCCCATGATGAGATCCAGCAATCGTTCGCTCGTCCATACCTGTTGCCCCCTCTTTGACTGCGCACGTCATCGTCACTGAATCTCCTCCGACTAGACCACCGCCATAACCGAGCATGTACTAAGCAGCCATGTCAAAGAATATCAGCCCCCCCATCTCGAGCCTCTTCGTTGAGACAAAATTGTCACAAGAGAAAGACAAACGAAGCGGTTTCTCTGTCTCTCTCTCTCTCTCTCTCTCTCGAGCCTACGAAAACGCACCGTGACGAAAGTGTCAAAGCCCTGGCGGATCGTGCGCCGCGGGTGGAGAAACTTGAGTGGATACGTCGCATACGCGTAGGTCAAGGCCGTTCTTCCAGCCACGACCTCGTACTTAAGCTGGCCTTGGGCATGGTTTCCCCTCTCTTCGCCATGCATCCCCGGTGGTTGCGCGTCGTGGCTGGTGACACTCGCCATGCTGGCGTCACCAAGAATGGAGAGGGCCGTTCCGAGAACCAAACTGAGTGGATCCGCCTCCCCTACACCTACACTCTCACAGATTCAAAGCAACCAACACTCTCCATCCGCATTTCGTCTTTAGAATATCGTGCAGCTCATCACTGTCAAACAAGAGTCCTCACTTGGGTGCATTGCGCGTCACTCACTCCATCGCCCAGTTCACTGTTCTCACGGAAAATCACAGCATCGCCAAAGAGACGGGCTGAGCACCGCAGTGTCAGCGCTTGCCTGCGTGCCAAACTGGATACACTCAATACACACAGTGTCGTGGACTCCAGATGTACTGGAGTCAAACGTCCTGTTAGTCACGCATCCAGCTGCAAACGCTCGACAGGAAGAAACCGCCAGCAGACAGGTGGCGGTCGGACAGAATCTCCCGCCCATCTACTGTTGCCAGGGATGCAGCATAGAGCACATAATAAATAAGAATCATTGCGCTCTGGTCAGCAATGGGGGGCCAGAGTGTCCGGACTCGACTGCTGGCCACTTAACCATAGAAATTGCTTTGAGCTTTCTCACTAGGTTCCAGAGTGTTGCCGAGGCTTCCAGTTGGGATAGTCCTGGCGTGGCTGTAGAAGTTTTCCTGTCAGACTTCGGGTCTCCGTGTGGAGCTCTTGAGATGTGCAGTCCACTGCAACTGCAACTGGACCACAGCGCTACGTACGTGTATGTGTTTTTGGATGACCCGTGGCTTGCTTACGAATCAACGGCTGGCCAGAGTGCGGGTGCCTGCCCCGTCTCTGGCCTGTTCGCGCGTCCGCTCGTCCACCGAGCCGTCCACCGACTCTCTTTGGGCAACCTTCGGAGCACCTTCGGCATTTGGTTGCCGAACGGCTATTTCTCCTTACGTTTCCCAAAAGATCAAGTACGACGTGAGACCGGCCGGCACGGGATCACTCGCGAATCCGCCTTGCCTCGGGATACAGCAGTCGCGCCTCTCTCTCTTTCTTCGTGCATGAGTGCGAGCGAGACCGACGCGTCGGTCGCTGCTGCTGCCCACGAGAAGCGCATCCGCCACCAGCTCACGATCCTGTCGCCGACCGACGCCGTCCCCGTGGCCGCCTCCCCGACCGACTCGGACTCTGCGCTCACGTTTGACGCCATGTCGCGCGCTTCCAGCTTCGACGATGTGGACACGCCGCTGCGGCGGCTCTCGCTCGCGTCCTCGGCCAACGGCAGCGGCTACGCCGTCGAGGACGACATCCGCGCGATCGGAGACCAAATGAAGCGGTTGCTGGCGTTCTGCGACATGCAGGCGCAGAGCCCGCTGCGTATGCAGGCCAAGATCCAGGAGCTCCAGGAGCAACTCCAGCTCGCCATCACGGAAAAGAACTACTGGATGAAGCGCTGCCAGGAAGAGCTCGCGCGGGACCGCCCGAGCACAGAGATCGCCAAGAAGACAAAGGACCTGCGCACGGTCAAGAGCCACCCGCGGCGCCGCACCAACTCGGAGCTGCGCTTCATTGCCGACACGATCGGCTCGCGCGGCGAAGGGATCTACCAGGACACGGACGCGGCGAGCAGCTCGAGCTCGAGCGACAGCGAGAACGGCTCGGGGAGTGACGTTGTGGGGCTCGGCCGGTCGTCGTTCCGGCTGCTGCAGTGCTCGGACGAGCAGTGCGAAGTGTTCACGCCCATGAACCGCAGCATCCGCACGCAGCACCGCGCGCGCAACAACGTGCAGTGCCTCTGGGACGAACCGCCCAAGACGGTTCTCATCATCAAGAAGCCCAACGAAGACAATGTGACCAAGACGCTGCTGCGCATGGCGCAGTGGCTGCTCCACGAAAAGCACCTGACCGTGTACCTCGAGCCGGTGGTCCACAAGGAGCTCCAGGTGCCACACACCAAGACGTGGGCGTCCGACGCCGAGTGGGACGAGTGCCAGCACAACATGGACTTCGTCATCTCGCTCGGCGGCGACGGCACGGTGCTCTGGGTCTCGTCCATGTTCAAGCAGAGCGTGCCGCCCGTGCTGGCGT
>JAADVZ010000221.1:0-40194 GCA_023335925.1 Pythium phragmitis | reverse complement strand
CCCCCCCCCCCCCCTAACGGAGTCAGACAGGGAGGGGGAGCCTACCGTTACTCGAGCGTAACCCCTTGGAAACGTGGGGTTACAGTAAAGCCATTTGCCAGAGACCTCACTCACTGACGGGAGAGAAAAGAAAGAAGGAAACACCATGCTCGCAGTCGACGCCATGAGCCGCGTCCACGTCAACATGGGTGCCGCCGGCAACGCCGTGCTGGAGAACTACACGCTGGGCGACGTGCTCGTGTGCAAGGCCCAGCGCGGGAAGCTCCAGGAGGTCGCGTACCTGCTTGAGGACCTCAACGCTGACGTCAACTACCAGAACAAGGTGCCGTAACCAACCACTCATTCTATCCACCAAAACGAACCACAGGGACGCGCGGATACTGACCGCGCGACTGGCGTTTGAATATGCAACTGGATAGCATGGATGCACGGCGCTCCACGGCGCGGCCGCGTCGGGGCAGCTCTCGGTCGTGCAGATGATGCTCGAGTGCACAGGCATCAACACCTCGATCGTCGACGACGTACGTGGTTTTGCGGAACCGTGGGGGGCGATTTGGGAGGCGTCTAACAAGGCCATGAGGGGGGACTTGTCCACAGGAGGAGCAGACGGCGCTCCACTACGCGGCGTTTTACGGTCACTTGGAGGTCGTCCAGCTGCTGGTCGAGCACGGTGTGCCGCTTGATATCCCCGACAAGTATGGGCGACTCGCGCACTGCTCGGCTGCGATTAACGGCCACTTGGACGTCGTCGCGTACCTCGTGGAAGAGTGTCGCAATCCGATTGATATCAATGCGATTGACGAGGTACGTGCTACCCAGATTCGATATAGTCGTTGTAGTGCGAATTTGTGACTGATACTATTGAGTGCTCTGGACAGTATGGAAGCACATGTCTGCATTGGGCGGCACTGAAGGGGCGGAAGGAAGTCATGCAGTACCTGTGTATGAAGGGCATCGATGTGCACATAACGAGCTATGTACGTTCCTCCAAAAAGCCCGTGGATAGTATTTATTAGAAGGTCTGACGGTTTTGAGGCTGGACTGATAGGACAACAAGAGCGCCTATCAGTTGGCGAAAGACAAGCAGAAGCACAAGTGTGTCCAGTTTCTCAAGAGTTGGTACGAGACGACCCAGGTGAGCAATGCGCTGGCTGCCGTCTGATAATTAATACTGACGGTGTGTAATTGCCAACCAGAAATTCGTCCATTCTGCCGAGGAAGGAGATGACGAAGAGATTCGTCGCATCATCGCCGAGGTCAACCACTCTTTCCCGCTTCGCTTTATGCGCGACAAGGTCCGAAGATGTAGAGAGTCGGTCCCCAACTCTGGCAGAGGTTCTGAAGTGGAATTGTTGACTTATAGAACGGCAAGAACGCGATGCACTGGGCCGCCGAACAAGGCCACCTATCGACACTAAAGCTATTGGGGGAACACTTCGATGTGTGGACGGATGCGGATAAGGTATGCTGCAGGCACTACTCGACTTTTTGCGCCACGAGACAAACGCCGCTCACCCGCTATTGTGTCCGAACAGTTTGGTCGCAACGCGCTACACTGCGCGGGTCTAGGTGGTCACAAAGATTGCGCCTTTTGGCTCATTCGCAACGCGGAGGATGCCTCGCAGTTCATGTCGCTGACACTGGTAAGGCGCTCTTTAAGCCACTCATTTATTCTGCGACTTCAACTAAAGCACTTGCACAATGCATTACGCAGACAAGCAAGTCGCCATCACGATGTGCTTTCGAAGCTGGACACAGCGCCCTAGCAGCTCGACTTCAAGCGTGGGAAGAAGGCAACGAAGAGTATGCGAAGCACGAGAATGGTGACAGCACCATTCCAAACTCGGACGCCAGCAAGAACAGTGATGAGGAGAAGCCGAAGGAAGTGAATGTCACTCGCGCGCGAGGTGCGTTGTGGAAGTGTTTTATTTGGTCTGTCCTGGGGTGGCAAGCTCAAGAGGCTATTGTTACTGTCCGTGTTAGACATCGACTCGGTGCGCAACTGGCTCAAGTCGCTCGACATGGACGAGTACACCAAGAACTTCGAAAAGGACGGCTTTGATACCCTGCGCGGTGTAGCGACAATCGATGAAGACGACTTGGTCGACATGCGTGTGAAGAAGGGTCACCGGCGTGTGGTGTTGTCCCACATTGAGGAGCTACGCATGCAACTCGCGGCGTTGGACGAGTCAACCATCAGTGCTGGACGAGATCCTGAACATGCCCCGTCGCTCGAGATGCTGGCGCAAGTCGCCAAGCCGGCACTTTCTACGCCGCAGTCTACTTCGACAACTTCATCTGTTCCTCCTCCGCCGGCAGCCCCAGTATTGGCGCCTGCCAGCTCGTCTTCAAACACCGACCCGTCTGATGGAAGTATCGCACAAACAGAGGGCGTCTCGTCATCAGCATCGACAGCAGCAGAATGAACGTGAGTGATGGGATCGTCGCTTCTGAGTTGTCCGCGTGGGCTGGCAGTCAATCATCGGGGTGGCTTTTGCGACCAGCGAAATGGGTCTCCATCGTTCGGCTACACCACCGAGTTTGCCTGCCTTTCCACTTGGTAGGCAAACGAGGCACACACGACTGGTTATACCCCCGCGCGTGGCCGACTTGACGCCTGTGTACTGCAGCAGACTGTTACCAGTACGGTACCGTGCACCCACGAGCAATTTGGATCCCCGTCGTTTGTGCGGGCTCGCAACGAGACGAGCTCGTGTATAAAGTAGATAATAGTACCGTATTCCGCGATTGCCATCAACCAAGGTACTGCCAGTATGCTCGGTAGCGCTTCTATCGAGTGGATTTGTCTGCAAAGGGACTGCAGCCGGCCATCGTGCAGTACGTATCGGCAAACTTGGTGACATCACAGCTACAGAATGAAGACCCAGATGAAGTGCACATAGTGAGCGATCGCGAAAAGCCCAAGATCTTGTGACGACCAGGTGCGCACCTCCCACGCCCCTTGAACATGCGTTGCTGCATCTCAGCACGCATGCCTTTGCCCGCCATTTCATGGAGCCAGCTAACGAATGCGGAATGCCATAGCCATCAGCTCTTCGAAGAGTTCAACTTTCCAGCACAAAGAACAAGAGGTGGGTACCCGACGCGCTGCGCCTCTGTCATGGGCATTGAGCTTTTCTGTTGTGGTTTCTTGAGACTCTCTTTGAGTTTCGCGGCTGGCATATCAGACCGGTGTGTCACGGAGCTGCCCTTTCCACGGCAGGGGACCGTGGGAAAAGGGACATTACCAATCACCTCGGTCTCTTTGTCGTCACGCGTTTTACCAAAGTCAGCAGGATGGGTCATCGTTGGTTTGAGCGCGACCGAGCTGACTGCGAAAAGTCCAAAACCCCAAGACGTCAAGAAATAAATCGGTTGGCATGAACATGCAAGAGCGTACGTGTCTTTGGGTTGAGCTGAAACGGCGTGAGCGCACACTCCATCTCGTATTCAGTCTTGAGCTGCTCGCGCCAGATCTGGTTTCGCGCGACTTCATCGATCTTGGACGCTTGCGATTCGCGCTTCTTGTCGGCCATGGTAGAGGTGACTCGCGTCAGTCTTGAGTTCTCAAAGAATGCGGCCAAATAGCAACACGCTGAAGTGAGAGAAGTGCGACTTTGACGGGGACGGCAGCTTTCCTAAGATCCTGGCCATGCTTCTCGCCTTCTGATGATGATGAGAGAATGGAGGCTTGTGCTTACCTTGCGCGCTATACTTAGGATCGATAGCGTAGCCGATGTCAACGATCCAAGTAGATGAAGATACTTTATCTTATACGCAGTGTGCAGGTGAGAAAGATATGCGGACCGAGGGTACACTGCCTCCTACATCTTCTCCATGGCGTTCTTGATGACCTTGATAAACTCGTCGCGCTGCTGCACTTCGTAGGCGTTCTTCTTCTCGACAATCTCACCCGAGTGGGACGCCTTCCACTTGTAGTACATGGTCACCATAAGCGCGTTCTTCTTCAGACACGTCATGCGACCCAAGTGAGACAAGTGGTGGCAGCTCTTGACGCAGTAAACGTCGTCCATGTTTCGCTCGGCCTTCAGCACGATGACGTGATTTTCGGCGACCACAAGGCGCCGCGGCAGCATACTCGCTCGGCTCGACGAGCCAGCAGCCGCGGGCTTTTTCTTGTAGGCCGAGAAAAACGGCGACTCGACAAACGGCAGCATCTGCGTGCGGCTGACACGCAAGCCCTTGGTGAGATCACGGACGTGGTCCTTCTCGACAGTGTGGAGCACGACAGTCGAAGCCACACCACCGGCTTCTGTCGGAGACCCGACAAACGAATTCGAGCGGTAGCCCGTCATCGAGGACGTCGACGAAGTACGACTGCTACTGCTTCCGTGGCGACCGCTTCCGCCAGCACTACCACCGACGAAGTCATCCTGCTCTTCCTCATCATCGTCGTCGATAGTGAAGACCTCTTCTTCAGTGCGCTGGAACGACGAGGTACGCGGCAGGCTGCCGCTGCTTGTGTGGCTCCCCACTGTGGACGTTGATGGCGAGCCTGGCGACCCCCCAGTCGTCGAGGCCTTCAAGTTGGACGACGACATGGAGCCAAACATCCCCTTGAGTTGCGTCGTCTTGACGGCGGCCTGCTCGGCCTTTTTCAGCATGTCCAAGCTCTCGGAGCCGATCTGCGACAAGGAGCTCTTGAGCTTATTCAAGTTGGCCATGCCACCCAACGGACTGCGACTGCCGGCAGCAGCAGGGTCTCCGCTGGTACCCGGCACTGGCGACGACGGATTCGAGCCGCTGCTTCCTCCAGGTTTCATGCCCATGAGCCATTTGGATCCACCAGCCATCGTCGCTGTCGCTGGGGTTATCATGCCGCCCATGGCCTTGCCGCCGGTCTTGAGCGCGCCCGTGAAACTCGAAAAATAGGTCGAGCCGCTCCCCGACGGACTCGCGTGGCCGTCAAAGAGCGCTCGAGCATCCAGCTCGCCGGACGCCGAGCCACTTAGCTTGGGGCTGAGCTGTTGTTGCGGAAGCATTGCACCAGAGCTCCCGCGACTGGACGGTGGAGACGACCCACGACCATCCGTCATGGAGGCACCGGAGATGGAGTTTTTACGCGCGCTTTCCGTGCGTGCGTTAAAAGACCCAGCTGATGAGATTGACGGGCGCCGGTGGTGGCAGAGAGAGCACTGCGGAGCGTCGTGGTCAATGAGATCGGCGACAGAGAATCCCTCGCCCGCCGAATGGAGCAGCTGAGTATGCGCGGCTGCGTAGCCGCCTTCAAGCACGCTAACGTGAGGAAACCCGCGCTTGGCAAGGAATAGTACGACCGCGTTGACGCGAGAAATGTCGCGCGCAAAGCTCTGGAGAAATTCGTCTTTCAAGAAGAACGGGAGGTCGCTGGGTAAAGTCGAACACTGTTGCGCGGCCAGCAGCTGCCGCAGGTCGTCGGCGATATGGCCGTAACCGTGGCCCATGACGCACATATGAACTGTCTTTTGGAGCGGCGTGAGCGTTGCGAGCACGGCGTCAAGCACCTTGGGGTCCGTGACGGCGTCCGGGTCAAAGTGGAACGCCGTCGGGATCTGACCCTGTGTGGTTTCGTCTTTGGCGCGGCAGTCGATGATGAAGTACCGGATTTGATTGGGAGTGGGCGGCGTCTGGAAAGAGCGGAAGACCTGCGGGATGACTTCACTGGCGGCGAGTGTCACACACACGGACGACGCCGGTGTCGATTCGCGCATCAGCTGTGTGAAAAACTCTTCGTTGACTGCCGGGTCTTTTGCGACCGGCGACGAAGTCGTGAATTTGATGGGCACAATCGTCGTGAGCAACTTGGTGGGCATGTCGATGACCATCGTGTTGACGGCACTTCCGACTGCGCTTCCGACTTGTAGCACGCCGTTTGTGGACGCCGAGAGAAGCGATAGCGACTTGGTAGCCAGTGACTTACTACTGCTAGCCGAGTCCGCCGCCGGAGCCACAACAACAGTCTCCATGGATGGGTCGTCCATGCCAGCCTCGCGAAGCTTGACACAGATGCTTGGCGGTGTCGCCTCGACCAAGGCGCGAACGCCACGGAGCAGCGGCTCGCCATGCTTGCGGTGGTCTTGAAGCGTCTCCACAAGCGTCTGCGCCATGCAGTGGCGGAGCTGGTCGCCTTCCATGCGGAGCAGTTTCTTCTCGGCTATTGCAATGAGGTAGACGACGATAAAGCACGAGGTTGTGGACGGGAACGCCTTCGTCGCTGCAAGTTTCAACTGGCTCACGTCGAGCAGAAGGCAGCAGTCCCAGATCTGCACGAGCAGTTCCAGGCTCAAGCTGCCGCTGCTGCGGCGATCATCATTTTCAAACATGGACGCGAGCCACGCATCAGGGATGGTTGTTGAGTCGGTATTCCACTGGTGGAAATGCTGGTCCAAGTGGAACGCTACAGCCGGCGCGTGGTACAGCAGCAGCCACTTGAGTAACGCACGCCTCGCATCTGCGATGTGTTGTGGCGCGATCTGCTGGCTCAAGTGGGGCATCACGTGGTGGCACGCGGCCTGGATTGTCGCCAAGAGATCAATTCGTAGCGGATCGTTGCCACCGACAGCGATCGCGGGTCCAAACGTAAACGCAAAGCCCGGTGGGTACTCTGCGAGGCGGAGCTTCTTGCACAAGTACGTCACGAGGATCTCGGCATTGTCGATGAACAGTAGTCGCGAGCCGTCGCCGGGATCGTCTCCTCTCGAGGAGCTGTCACTGGAGGGAGTTCTCAGGCTCTCGGCGTGGAGAGCACTCGCAAAGATGGTCGCGCTCATGGCCTCGACGTCTTTGCGAAGCGCTGGTTGGTTGGGCAAGTCGAGGGGCGTGGTCTGCACAGCATACATCGAGATGGCTTCCTTGGGGCTGGTGGTCGCCGCGCACAGTGCGTGGTGCCACATGGCGAGCCGCGCCGCCGGTACCGCCATCACTCCACTGGCGTTGTAATCCTTGGTGAGACCGTCGAGATCGAACTGCGTCCCATGGAGGCTTTGTTGTTGACTGTGGCTTTGACTCTTGATACCTAGGGACGACTGGCTACCCTCCCTGGATCCAGTCTTGCGAACGTTGGCTGACGCACGTCTCACGATCGTTTCCAGATCGTCGTCATCGTCGTCGTCAAGGGAGATGGTCGTGGTCGTGGGGGGTGGAACTGCAGCCGCTGGGTTCGTGATGTGGACGGGGATCGACGGCAGCATCGGAGTGACCATCGCGGAGGAAACCGGGCTGTCGAGCGATATGTCGTCGAACGATTTCGTGCGCGGCTGTGGTTGAGCCGACAGAAAGTCGTCGTCGTCGCCAAGATCGATCGTGTCCGTCAATGGTGGAGAGGCCACTGCGGTCGCTTTGGATGCGGATGATCCCGAGCCGGTCGTGTCGGTCGATGTCGGCTCATCGTCGAGCCACGAGAGGAATTCGTCCTGGCTTCCTCCAGTCGTGGCAGCATCGACCATCGAAGTGTTGCTTGCTGACGCCGGTTTCTCAGCGGTCGGCTTGGTGGTTGATGTGTCATCACCGAAGATGGCGGCATCGTCATAATCCGCATGGGACGATGCCAGCGACGCCGAGAATTGCTGATCCTCTTTCAAGTCCCCAAAGATGTCGTCGAAGTCTGACGACGCCATGCTGGTCGAGAGGAGGAAGTGGAGAACGAGGGCGTCTGTGTGAAAGAGGGCGGAGACGCAAGACAGTGTCGTGGTGGTTCGATCGTTCCCAACTGCCGCTCAGCAAAAACGGACTCGACAGGACAGCGAAGAGGCCTCTTCTTCAAGCGTCAGTCCCAAGGGAGAACAAGGCGATCCCCCGGTTGCATCATATATAGCCGCGCCGGTTCGTGCCTCGGCTCTCTCTCTCCAACCGCCACAAAACCCTCGTCGGAAGCATTCCGATGTACTGACTCAAGGTTATCACGCATTCGAAATCGAACAGTTAGACAAGTGGGAACACGAGATTGATCTCGTCTTCGGGGACACCGGCCTGCCGCAGCTCGTGACGCGCGAGTGCCTTCTCCTTGGTGAGGTGGATCTGCTGGCGCGCGACCTCGAGTTGGAGTCGCTCTTCATGGAGCTCGTGGCACCGTCGCTCGTGGTAGAGCTTGTCCAATTCGACTTGACGCTGGACGTCCTGAATGTCGACGTCGGCGCGGCTGCGCGGCGTGATTTGCTGTTTGCCAACCGAGTCTTGTGTCGCTGCTAGCGACTGCTGCTGCTTACTCTTTTTGCGAAGGGGCTCGTCTGGATCCAGCGCCGCCTCTGTCTCCACAACGTGATTTTCCATCGTACCGTGGTCCGGAACTTGATGATTCTCGACAGTCGCCTCTGTTGTCTGCGACTGCGGTGCCGCTGCCATGGCGGTGGTCGCCGCGGTGCGTGGCAGGATCGGTACGAACGATCGCCCACTATATCCGTATCCGGCCTCAGTGCTCGGCGATTCCAATGATCTCTCCGCTCGGTGGTCATCCTCATCTTCCCTTCTCGGTCCCTCACGGGACAGGTTTGGTGGTTCGTCCTGCTCGTCATCATTTTCGTGCATTGACTCACGATCGGACCCATCATGGTCGTACGCCGCCGATCCATCCGACGCTGGCGGAAGAGGAGCTGGCTCCTTGCTCCCTTCCTCCTCCTCCTCTTCGTCTTGCTCCGGCCTCACCGCCCTCGTCCCGCTGCAGAACAACAGCGGCACCATCGCCGGTCCGATCCGATCAAAGTACTTGCACACGCTGACCATGCCCGTCCGTATCTCGTCCAGCGCGAGCACGGCCTCGCCGTCACCATAGCGATTCAAGATGGCCTCGCCATGCTTGTCGCGCCACGCAATGGCCACGCGCACGCTACGCTCGATCTCATTGATCTTGGTGCGTACGTCCCGCGTCGTGCGGTGCGCGAGTCCGTGGCATTTCATCTCGTCGACAATCTCGCGGAGCAGGATCTCCTTGTAGCCGCGGACTTTGGGTGCCTTGTTGAGCGCCGGGGCGTCGCTGTGCCACCGCGCATAGTTGGTCGGCGCGCTGAGCCAGTCGAGCAGGACGTCCATGGACGTCATGCCATTGTCCATGGCGTCGGCACCCCAGGGCCTGCGGTCCGAGACGTTAGTCAGCAAGAGCACGTCGTCGTCGTTCAGATCAGCGCGGCCAGCGACGGGCGCGGGCGAAGAAAGCGTGGAAGACGAAGGCGGAGCAGCGCGCGCGTCCGAGGAAGAGGAGGAAGAGCGAGTTTTCTGTGGAGCTGGTGGAGCGGGTGGAGCTGGTCGTGGTGGATTCGTCTCTGCGAGCAGCGCCGGCGCGAGCGTGTCAAAGTGCTTGCAGCGCTTCAGGAGTTCGTCGTGGAAGTCGAGAGGCGGCCCACGGCGCGCAGGGCGATTGCCATCCGGATCGGCCTCGTACGCAGTCTTCCAGGCGACCGTGTCCCAGAACGACTTTTCTAGGTCGTGCATCTTGCTGCGCACGTCGCGCTCCTCGCGGTGCGTGAGCCCGTGCGAGTGAAGAAGCGCGACGATCTCGTGGAGAAGACTGGCGCGCGTGCTGCGGCGACCGGCGGACGAATCTCCTTCAACTCCGTCTCCTCGACTCTCGTCCTCGCCTCGGGCGTGCCTGCCCCTTTTCTTTCCCGCTCGCCGCCAGCGCGCGTAGTTGCCCGGTTGCGTGAGCCACTCCAATAGCACGGCCAGCGACGTCTTGCCGTCGTCGCGCGCGTCGGCCTCCCACGACTGCGGCGCCCCGACGACCATCGTAACTTCGTGAAGTCCTGGTATCAATCAAACCCGGGAACCAAAACTGATGGAGGGGTCCAGCCATGAGGACCATCAAACCACCCGAGAACACATTATTTCATCCAATCAGCAGTCAGCACTTTAAATTTCAGCCAATGAAAAGACTGAAAGGGGAGAATCCATCAAAACGGGAAAAATCAGTCCCAACCTCAAACCAATCAAAATGGGTTCGGGCCGATATTCACGATGACGCGCTGCCATAAGATCAATACTAGCACGGGGGAGATGCTCAGTAAACTCTTCATAGTGGGAACGCGCGGTCAATCTCATACTCGGGTACGCCCGCGAGCCGCAGCTCGTGCCGCGCAAGTGCTTTCTCCTTGGTGACTTGAATGCGCTGCCGCGCGAGATCTAGCTGAAGGCGTTCTTCCCGCATCGCCTGGCACCGGCGCTCGTACTCGAGTCGGTCGACTTCGACTTGATGGAGCAACGCGTCGAGCGCCGGGTTAACGCTGGTCTCGGAGTTCGCGTCCTCGCTGATGGACCGCTCGCGATCCCGTTGGAGCCGCATCGGGTCCACGCGTTCATAGTCTATATCTGTTGGAAGCATGGTGGACGGCGGAGATGGTGGTGGTCGCGGAGGAGCGACAATCGTGGATGCTGTGGACGCTGGGTGGGCGGGGCGCGACTGCTGCTGGTGAAGATGCGTGGGCATCTCGGGATACCGACGCGGTGGTGGTTCATGGACGACCATCATTCGCGATGGTGCGTCTGGATATTGATGCTCATCTGTGTAGTGATGTCGCGTGGCAGTCGTGGATTCATTTGCCACAGCCAATCGCATCCGCGGATGCGAGTGTGGATGCGGCTCTGGTTGCTGAGAAGGTGGCTGACGCTGAGGCTGATGAGACGGAAGCGGAGGCTGAGTCTGTGGCAGAGGCTGCGGCTGGGGCTGAGGCTGAGCCTGCTGGGGTTGCGGACGTGGCTGAGGTTGAGCCGGTGGCTGAAGCTGAGGCTGTGGACGCGACTGCGGCTGCTGTGGCCGCGGCGTCAGTGACGGTTCCTCGTCTGGCGACCGGCGCTGCTGCGCAGCAGTGGATTCTTCGTTGGCAGTTCTCGCCCTGCGCAACGGTGGACTACGCGACCGCGACCGCTGCGTGCTGTGAGAATGCCTCGCTGGTGGGCTGCGTGACCGCGTTACTCGTACCAACGGGGACGCCGGTGATGTGATGGATGTGATCGCCATGGGCGCCGCCGCCGGTGTATACCGACGCTGGGAAGCCGCGCCGTTGGTGCGACTCGCATTCTCAGTGGCTGCGTAGTCGTGGTGTTCAACAGGTGACGTTGGGATATGCGACCGTGTCGTGGGAGCGGTATTCGATGGCGCTGCTGGTGGAGGACGCGAACGAGTCAGAGGCGGTCGACGCGGAGAAGACGAGGCCGCCGACGCTGAACCGACCGCCGCCCCATCGACCCTTCTTACGATCGGCGGCGGATGAGACATGGCAGGGACCGCATCATGTTCATCCTCGACTTGAGAAGGGGGCTGAGGAGATGGCTGAGGGCGTGGCGGAGATGGATTGGTGGGGCTGCTGCGCCTCGAAGTCGGCGCGGATCGGACCACTGTCGTCGTAGCCGCGGCCGTGGTCGCTACCGCCGCAGGTGGCGCTGGCTTTTTCTTTTTGCTGATGCTATATGGCGTATTCGCAGTCGAATTCTCGATTTCCGTCTTGAGCAGCTCTAGCATCGCCGGCGCAAGCATGTCGTACTCGGGACAGATCCGCATAATTCCGGCTCGCACCTCGGCGGCGGCGCTCGGATCGCCGACGCGTCGCTGCAGGATCTGGTCGCCGTACCGGACCTTCCACTCGACGGCCTTGCGCATATTTGTCTCATACACGTCGATCTGGGCACGAACTTCGCGCGTCGTCCGCACCGGCAGCCCGAGCAATTGGATCTCGACGGCGATGCGCCGCACGAGCGCGGCCCGCGCCGCGCCACGGCCGTAGTGCCAGCGCGTGTAGTTCTCTCGCGCCCCGAGCCACGCGATCAGCACGTCCCGTGAGCACTGGCCGCCCGGGAAAGTCGCGTCCGCGTCCCACGGCTTCTCCTGCATGATGAAGACGGCGGGCTTTCCCCGCGGCGTGTGGTAATCTGTTGGCGTTGGTTGTTGGCGTGTTGGGGTTTTGTGTTGTTGGTGTTCCCTCTTGCGAGGGAACGAAAAACAAGATGTTGTTTTTTTGTTGGACGTATTTCGTTCAATTTGACCAATGAGAGGATGATATACGACATTATAGCCAATCCAAATGCTAGAACGTGATATTTTTCTTAACCGAAAACAACGTGATGGGGAGATTATGTGATGGTCCCCGGGGCACCCACCATCAAATAGGCATAAGTCGTACGGAATGCAGTATTCTCCTTCTCTCTCCCCTCTCTCTCTCATGGATTTCCTTAAACAATCTCTGGGAGATGTGCCGGTGGTACCGCGTTCATGGCCGCGGCCGCAAACGATTCGTTGTAGCGCGCGACTTCGGCTTGGTGCGCGTACGAGTGGGCGATCGCAATGACCCACATGACCACAAGCATAATGGTCTGGAAGACATTGGCCGAGATGATGTCGTCCTTGGAGGGCGCGGCCGGCCCATACGGGTACTGTATTCTCGTCTCGGGGTAGTCCGACTCGGAGATCTGGTACGTGACGTACATTTGCTCAACGACCGTGAGGAAGGCGAGCCAGACAATGCCCCGGCAGTAAAACCGGATGGGCCGAATGTCGGTATCGTGGGCGGCCTTGAAGCCAACGCAGCCCACGTACACCCCGAACGCATGCACGAGCAGCTCGACGGCACTGACCATGGGGTCCTGGTTGTAGTACGGCGGGTAGTCGTACCGATCATAGTACCGGTCCTGCGCACTTGGGTCGTCCTTGGCTTGGGCCTGCTGCTCTTGCCGCATCTGCTGGTCGTTCGCGAGCAGTGCGAATTGGCCCATGACTTTCATGGTGTAAATGATGAGGAGAAAGGAACTCCAGAGCTTGACGCGGCGCGCGCAGTTGCCCAGTGGCGAGTCCAGCATGAGCGGATCCACGCGGCGCGCCGAGTCGGAGGGGAACACAGCCGACGAAATCGTCTCGCTCGTAATGTGGACGATCGTGACGCCGTCGTCGCCAAACCGCGTGAGCGCGGGACCGTGGCCGTTGACGCCACCGGCACCGCTCGCCTGTGCTCCACTTTCTGAGGCTGCTGGCTCGGGGTCGGGCGAGGCGTTCATTCGCACAAAGAGATGGACCGTGTGGCCATCCTCGAGCTTGTAGTCGTCGAGCTGCTTCTCGTCTTCGAGCACGCGACCGCGGTAGATGAGCCGCTGCGACACGATCGCCACGTCGGTGGACTCGAGTACTTTCTCCTTGAGCCGCGCGACTTGCCAGTCGAGTTGACACGTGATCGAAAAGAATTTGCCATTGAGATCGAGAATGCGGATGCGAATACAGCCCTGTGGCAGCGGCGCATCATCCGAGGAAGATGCCGCCGGCTCCTCTGCATCTGGTTGAGAAGAAGGTGGCGAGCGAGCCGTCGCCGGCGACTCAGTGTTCTCTGTGTGTTGGTTGTCAGTGTTGTTGTCTCCTGCAAATAAGAAAACGAACAAGATTCTCAGCCTTCTTTGTATCTTTAGCAGCTAAGACCAAACGACCACATCGTACCTGCGCCTCGCTCGCTCTCGTTCTGGTCCTTGAGGTCCACTCGCTCTCCCTGTGGCCGATTCGCCGTCGTCACCACCGTTGCTGCCGGCGGCTGTTGCTGGTGCGTCGATTCCTCTTCATTTTCGCTGTCGATGTGGTCCGATCTCACGGTGCCGCTCGTGAGCTGCACACGGTCGTGCTCCTCCGCGCCGCCCGCCGTATCCGAACCTATTCCCTCCGCTCGCCGTGGTGTGTGCTCGTCGCCTGCAGGCACGGCCTCGTAGCCTCGACCGCCTCGCGCCATGTTAGAATCCTGTCGTAGCTCTTGGATGCTGGGCTAACTACCAGCAGACGCTTCGAAAAGGATCTACCAACAGAACTGAATATCTCGTGGGCCTTGTTGGGCGTGTGGGACTTGGGTGCTGGTGTTGGGAGAGCAGTTTCTCGAGCTGGCAATGACCGACAATCGCCTCGCGCGTTGAGGCCGCGTATATATCCGTCTGGTAAGACGCCCTTTGCCTCTGCTGGAGTTTTTTCAGGCAGAGAAATTCCGACTTTGGTCAAAACCGAACAACACAGCCTCCACGTTCAGCCACGTAATCCCTAGCCCTATCCGGATACGGCTGACACGGCAAACTGGGCAAACTGGGCATTGGCAAATTCTATACGTATAATCTCAGTTCGTGGATGTTGTGATGTCCAACATATATAGCCAATCAGAGAATCGATGTATTTGATGGTACAAAGCTGCATGATCAACAAGCTAATCATGGGCATCAGGAAGAGAGACGCTAAGCCGGCGCCGACCGTCGGCAAACCGAACCGCAAGCCGCTCGCACCGCAAGCAAAGAATGGCGCCAGCAAGAAGTCAACAAAGCGTCCGATGGTTAACGTGATTTCGCGCCCTTATTTGCTGCCGCAGTACAACGAGCTGACCAAGGAGGACCGAGACATCGTTCTCGATCGGCTCCGGAAAGAGATAGTGGTCGCGAGCGCGGCGCTCCCCACGATCAAACCTTTCGTTATCCGTGGAGTCAATCACGTTGCACGTCTCATCGCTAAACGTGAGTTACGAGTGGTGGTCTTTGCCTCGAATCCGGACACGAGCGTCGCCGCGTTCGGTCACATCCCTGTGCTCTGTCGGCTCCATAAAGTGCCCGTCTGCGTGCTTCACACCTCGTCCAAGGCGCTGGGAAGTGTGTTCCAGCAGCCGAATCTCTGCGTTCTTGGTATCAAGCGACTACCGAAATGTAACGCAGCCACCGAAGATGAAGCAACAGCGAAGGGCGAGAGCACAACAAGCCATGCGGAGATATTTCTTGGTGAGCTGGAATATGAGAAGCTACAGAGCATCTCTGACTTCTTGGTCGCCAAGGCCAGCGCCAAGAACCATTCTCTTCAATAGAAAACTTCTCCCGGTTCCAGACCATTTTTTGTTCCCGTCCATCATTTTTGTTGGTTGGCTCGTGTGGTGTACACCACGGAACGACAGTATCCAATCACACGCTGTCCAACAAAAATCGAGTGGAAACAGACTCTCAAAATGGCCGCGGCGCTCCGCAAGGTGCTGGTAGTCGTCGGCTCCACTGGAGCCGGCAAGACCAAGCTATCGATCGATCTAGCCAAGGCTGTCGGCGGCGAGATCATCAATTCGGATGCCATGCAGGTGCGACCATATAATTCGCTTCTTCGACCGCGCTATCCATCCTCAAAATGCACCTTCTTTCTAAGATGTACAAAGGTCTCGACATTGCGACGGCGAAAATCACGGAGCCAGAGAAAGACGGCGTGCCGCACCACTTGCTGGACGTTGTGGATCCATCCGGAAGGTGTGACGTGTTGGACTTCAAGCGGCGCGCGCTGCGCGCGATTGATGATGTACTTGCGCGCGGCAAAGTACCTATAATCGTGGGCGGCACAATGTACTATACACAGTCGATTCTCTGGAATGCCCAACTATTGGACGACGTTCCGACGCGCGAAAACGCACCCACAATCCCGGTGCGTAATTTATTTTCCTTGTTACTTTTATGGGCGGTCGCGGAACAAATTTTGAGGCTGACAGAACGGTTCCTTTCCAATCACGTTTTACGGAATGATTACAGGAGAATGCAACACCTGAGGAGATCTACGCAATGCTGAGGGATGTGGATCCCGTCATGGCGAGCCGCTGGCACGTGAACCAGACGCGCCGCGTGCGCCGCAGCCTCGAGGTGTTTTACCAGACGGGCGTTCAGCACAGTGAGCTCATTGCGCGTCAGGCAAGTGCCCAGCAACACACCGAGAAGCTCTTTGACGCGTGCGCCTTTTGGATCCACTGCCAAAACAAGAAAGTACTAGCCGAGCGGCTCGCGAAGCGTGTCGACACGATGATGGAGACTGGTCTCGTGGACGAGATCCAGAAGCTCCGTGCTCAGGTCCTTCTCAACCCACCACGGTACGCCACCCCTGCGGCGTCCAGAGATCCTGGGGTGGACGCTGGTGAGGCAGAGGAAGAGGAGGAGGACGAGAGTGGGCTGGACTATTCGGTCGGCATTCTCCAGGCGATTGGCTACAAGGAGTTCGCGCCCTATCTGGAGGCGCTTGGTGCGAGGCGACAGCAGAGCGAAGAGGGCGAAAGCGACGAGCTGAGAAAGCAGCGGGACGCAGCACTCGAGACGCTGCTGCAGTCGTGTATTGAGCAGCTCAATATCGCCACCCGCCAGTACGCGAGACGTCAGCTCTCGTGGATCCGCAATCGCTTTGTGCCGCGCAATATCCCCGTGTACCAAGTCGACAGCAGCGACATCACGCGCTGGACCACCGACGTCGCGACGCCGGCGATCGAGATTGCCACTGCCTTTCTACAGGGCGAAGAGATCAAGTCAAAGACGCTCCAGCAGATGGAGCCTGGAAAGTACACGCCATTATCCCACGACGAAAAGTACAAGGAGCGCATCTGTGCGATTTGCGGCGACCGCAAGTTCGTGGGCACGGCGCAGTGGGAGTCGCACCTCAAGTCGAAGGGCCACAAGTTTCATGTGCGGCGGATCGAGATGGAGAAGGAGCGGCCGCGATGGGAGCAAATCCGCGAGGCCAAGAAGCCGGCTCGCCAAGAGCAAGACGTGGCTGGAGATGAGGAGCCAACCACGAAAGAGAGCGCGTAAGTATTCCATCGAGAGTACAGTGCTGTAGAAAGCCACTATCTATTGGGTACGCTGCTTCTGTCGTGCCTCGAGGTTCTTTTCAATCTGGTCATATAGCATCGAGAACACGCGCTTGCGTTCCGTCTTGGTCACTTCTTCATCCTCTTCCTCCTCCTTCTCGTGCCGTCCCTTCTTGACGGACGTGGCAGTGTCTTGCTCGCCACTGCCACGCTGTTTCCGCAACTTGTCCACCGTCGCCGTGGCACTGAGCGAGCCGTCCTTTTCGGCCTCGAGCGTCTCCTTGAGCAGCTGCAGTGCGCGCGTGTACTTGGGCACGAGCGTCTTCATGTGGTCCTCATTCAGCGCATACGGCAACAGCTCTTTCTTCTCGGCCTTTTGCAACATGCGTCGCATGCCCTTCATTTGGCCCATCTTCACGAGCGTGACAGCGCGCCCATGGCGGCCGGCACGCGCCGTACGGCCGACGCGGTGGATGTACGTCTTGACAAACGACGGCACATCATAGTTGACGACGTTCGCGACATTCTCAATGTCCATGCCACGTGCCATGGCATCGGAACACACGACCACGTCGACGAGGCGCTGCTTGCAGTCGGCGACCAGAGCCGTGCGCTGCTTTTGCGTGAGACTGCTCGAGTACTCGCGGATGCGCTCGGGCTGGTCCGCGTGGAGCTGCAAGAACCGCGCCAGGCGATGGGTCGAGTTCACCGACGACGTAAAGACAATCGAGAGGCCCGAGCTCTCGTAGTCGCTCAGGATCTCGAGCAGCACGAGCGGCTTAGCGCCCGTGTCGCACTCGATCACGTACTCGTCGAGATTCGTGGGCGTCGCATACATTTTCTCCTTGTCCTTGTTGGTGTCCTTGGCCGTACTGACTCCAGCCTGCCCTTCACCCTCCTCCTCGTCTTCTTCCTCAGCATCGTCGCCAACCTTGGCGTTATCCGCGAGCGGGTCGTCGACGCGGCCAATCTTGGTGAGCTCGGCGTGGCTCATGCCAATGGACGCGAGCTTGCGCGGGTTCCGCGTGAGCGTCGCCGACAGCAGCACGCGCGTGAGCGGCGTGCGGATGCGGCGGCGGTTGATCGAGTCCTGGCGGCGCCGCGTCATCGCCGTCATCGACGCATTCGCTTCGCGAAACGCCTCCGTCTCGTCGACGTCCTGGCCATTGAAAATGCTCGCATAGATCTTGGCGATCCAGTCCTGGTACGACTGGTTCAGCAGCCGATCGGCCTCGTCCACGACCAAGAACTGGAGGTGCTGCAGCGTGAACCCGGGCGTCTGTTCCAAGTGGTCCACAAGTCGTCCAGGTGTAGCCACCAAAATGTCCACGAGACTCTGGCCACCGTCGAGGACCCCGGCGCTGCCCTTGGAGAGAGAATCGCTGTTGGTTGTCTTGCCCACGAGCGTGGCCTGCTCGACCGCGAAATTGGACTGGCCGATCGCGAGGCCACACTTCAGCGGCGTGTTGGCGCAGAATCTCGAGACGATCGTGTGGACTTGGATCGCGAGATCGCGACTTGGCAGCACGATCAGCGCGCGCACGCGGCACACAACACGCGGCAGCAAACGCTCGACAATGGGCACAACGTATACGAGCGTCTTGCCGCTGCCCGTGGGCGCGTTGATGCAAATGTCGGTCACGCGGTCGTTCGACTTGTCGAGCACCTTGGGGATCGCGACGGCCTGCACGGGGAAAAAAGAAGCTATGTTCATGGCTGCGAGGGTCTCACATACTTGCGGCGAGAGCCCCCACTGCGGCGCGAGCTTGGCGACACCGTACTTGGCCAGGAACCGCTGCGTCGCGTCGCCGTCGGCGGCAGCAGCATTTGCGCCAGCCATCGTAAAGGTCACAATTTGTGACAGCGCAATGTTATGTGAGCTAGTGGTGTTATTTTAGCCAATCAGGATCGAGTATAGTTCACGAAGAGCTCTTTTGAATTGCACAATGAATTGATGGGTCGAGTCCAAGTGGTTGGCTGTTGCTTGTCAACAAGGTGGCTACCATTCGATCGCTTGTCTTCCTCGCGCGAAGCGACGTACTGTGATCTGTCTGTAGACACCGATTGACACCCGCAGCAACTGCAGTATTACTATCATGGGCGGCCACCACCACCGCTCGGGTCCGCTCAAGCAAAAGAACAAAAAGCACAAGGTCGGCAAGCATGTCTCCAAGACGACGCTGACCAAGCTCCAGGGCGGTAAGATCGAAGGCAGCAAAGCCGTGACCACGTCCAACGCCATGGCCGCCGCGAACAAGGCCATGCGGCTGCAGAAGCAGCGCCAGACGCGCGACAAGAAGCGCGAAGACGTGCTGTTGCAGAAGCGCTTTGGCTCGGGCAGCCGCCTGGGCCCGCCCAAGACGGTCGCGCTCATTGCGCTCGGCGAGCTCGCCAACTTGGACGAAATATCGCAGTCCATTCTTTCCGAGGCGAGCCACATTGAAACGCCTGCACAGGACGCGCTGCGCAACTGCACGGTCGGCGTGTTTGCGCAGCACAAGCAAAAAGTGTGCGTCGTGGGGTGCGGCAACGACCTGCTCGTAGCCATGGACGCCGCCAAGGTCGCCGACATTGTCGTCTTTGTCTTGCCCGTGCACCAGGGCATTGACCGTGCGCTCAACGTCCACGGCGCCAAGATCATCTCGGCCATTCGCGCACAGGGCATCCCCGCGACCGTCGGCTGTGTGCAAGGGCTCGACGGCCAGCCGGCCAAAGTGCAGAGCGAGCTCAAGAAGCTCGGGCAGCGCTTCTTTGAGACAGAGTTTGGCGACAGCGTCAAGGTCGCATTCCACAATGTCAACAACCAGTTGCCGCGCACGATTCTCACCATGGCGCTCAAGACGATCCACTGGCGCGAGGCGCGGTCCTACATGCTCGCGACCGCGGCGACCTACACGCCGGGCAGTGTCGAGAACCCCAATAGTGGCACGCTCCAGATCAGCGGCTACCTGCGCGGCAAGCCCATGTCGGTGAACCAACTGATCCACATCACGGACGTCGGCACGTTCCAGCTGAGCCACATCACGCAGGGCGTGACCACACAGACGGCCGTCGTCCAGAAGATGGACATGGACGACCAGGAGGAGACCACGCCCGCCACTGCGTCGGGGGAGCCGCTCGTGCTCGCGCAGGCGGATCCGAACGTCCAGGAAGATCTCCGCATGGAGGCCGACTACGATCCGTTTGCGGCCGAGCAGACGTGGCCGACGAAGGAAGAACTCGCCGAGGCCGCGAGGGAGGCCCGGCAGCAAAAGAAGAAGAGCAAGGCCACGGGCATGAGCGACTACCAGTCGGCGTGGGCTGGCGACGACGACGACAATGATCAGGACGGCGAGGACGATGCCATGGAGGAAATCGACGACGACGACGACGATGCCGCCGGCGTGGACCAATCGTTCTGTGCGCCCAAGAGCGTCCACGGCAACGACGACGGCAACGACGACGACGACATGTCGATGGACGACGAAGACGAGGCGACCCGCACGCAGAACCTGCTCGCGCTCAAGGAGAAGCGCCGCCTCGAGAGCGAGAACGACGCGTTCCCCGACGAAGTCGACACGCCCGTCGACGTCGCCGGCCGCGTGCGGTTTGCGCGGTTCCGCGGTCTCAAGTCGATGCGCACGAGCGTGTGGGACCCCAAGGAGTCGCTGCCGCAGGACTATGCGCGGCTCTTCCAGCTCGCCGACTTTGCCATGGTCCAGCGCATGGCACTGCAGCGCGGCAAGGCCGCCGAGAAGCTGCTTCTCAACGAGCGTCGGCGCCAGCACTCGTCCATGACGGCTCGGTCCAGGGCCACGTCGTTTGCCAGTAGTGTCCACCCGAGCCAGGCCATGGAGGATGTGGACACGGAGAGTGTCCACTCGACGTCCACCACGACACTCACGCTGCCGCGGGAGTTTGGCGACGCGGCGTACATTGCATCGGGTGTCTTTGTCACGCTCCACGTCAAGAACGTCCCGCTGCAGGCCTTCCAGCAGCGTGTGGCCGCCGGACCGCTCGTGCTGGGCGCGCTGCTCAAGCACGAGAACCGCCTGTCTGTGCTCAACTTTTCCATCCAGCGAGCCGCAACGTTTACCGAACCGCTCAAGTCCAAGGAGCCCGTCGTGATGCACTGCGGATTCCGTCGGTACGCCGCGCGGCCCGTGTTTTCCGACCAGAGTCTCAAGAGCGACCAGCACCTCTTCCAGCGATTCCTGCCGCAGAGCGGATGGGCCGTGGCCTCTGTGTACGGACCCGTCACGTACCAGCCGGCTACGGCGCTCGTGTTCCACACGAATGGCGAGCTCGTGGCCTCGGGCACGCTCATGAATGTCAACCCGGACCGCATCGTGCTCAAGCGCGTCGTGCTCACGGGCACGCCCGTCAAAACCAAGAAGCGCAAGGCCGTGGTCCGGTACATGTTCCACCAGCCCGAGGACGTGCGTTGGTTCAAGCCCGTGGAGCTCTACACCAAGCACGGCATGACGGGCCACATCAAAGAGTCGCTCGGTACTCACGGCGACTTCAAGGCCGTCTTCAACAAGCCCATCAAGCAGCACGACACCGTGTGTCTGCCACTATATAAGCGCGTCTACCCCAAATTTGTCGAATAGATCGGCCAAGTCGAATAGATTCTGCCTGAGCACGCCGCCTGGAGACCTTTCTCTCTCTTCTTCGAGAAAGTACATCAATTCAACAAGGCAACGTCTTCTTTTTTGCGTCCCTATTTGTGTTTTCGTCAGCGTCCAGGTCACTTACCATCCTTTTCTGCCCTTCTCCTGCCCGCAAAAACGCGAATACAGCTCGACTCACTCTCGTCGGGCTCGCTTGGCGTCGGGTGCATCCGGGTGGGAGTCTCGGGGCCGACGCGTGGCGCGTGTCGCAGGCGAACCAAATGCCATCAGTCGCTCGACCATGTATGCCGCGAGACCGGCTTCCACCTCGAGCGCGACGAGAATGCCTTCGAGCAGCCGTGTTGCCTGCGTGGCATCGTCCTCGGGATCGTTCACGTACGTTCGCACCCGCGCAATAAACTGACTCGCCATGTTGCGGAAAAACTCGGTGCAGCTTCGTCCAAATGCGTCCCCCTGGCTCGCCGAGTTCGACCGGCGAATGTGGTCGATCAGCTCGGGCATGAACGGGTCCAGCGGACGCGTCAATTCCTCGATCAGTCGAGACGAACTGCGGTCGGGCGTGAGCTCCAACACCTGGTGCGGGATGGTCTGCTCACCCAGCACACGGCGCACAGCAATGAGGAATCGTCTCGCCCACACGCGGATGGGCGTTGACGTGAGCGACGGCGTATATGCGCCAGCCACGAAAATCGTCGCGAGCGAGCGCATGAGATCGTACACGGCCACGGGGTCACCACGCAGCACGCCAATTGCAGTGGCAGCTCGCAAATCCCGTGCTAGTCGCTGCCACAGCCCCGCAACATCCCACTCGGGTCGATTCGTTCGGTCTGGCGGCGGGAACAATCCGCCACCCGATGGAAACGACAGGGGGAAGACTGGGTGGAATGGGCCAGAGAGTGCGGCGATCGTAAAGCGGTTCATGCCGTCTTCATCTGGGTGCAGAACGGTCGGCGAGCCGGACGTCGTCGTATTCGTTGCAGATCCAGAAACAGCAGCGTCTGATTCGGGTCGGCCTTCACCGCTTCGCGACCCAAGCAGTCCAGACGTCACGCGCTGGTACAGCGAACGGAGGACACCCGGACTCTCCGCCGTGCCAGGGGTCGCCGATGCATTGTTGTTGTTAATCGTGCCATCACCGGTGGACGCTGGTCGTGGTAAGGGCATAGACAGGAGCCCTAGCGTTTGATGGCGTTGCACGGGGGTGCGGGGCAACACCCCCGGCAGCACCGCGTCACCACCTGCGCCTCTGTTGCCACTGGTTCCGTCGCCGCCCATGGTCGGAAACGACATCGTGGCACGCAGCCGGCCGTGCTCGTCGATGCGTATAGGCGCTGCAATGCTGGGCGAGTTGGCCAGAAACACATGGCGCGCAAACCGCGCAATCGTCGCGGCCGAATCGCCCACGCTTTGCAACGTATCGATCGCACCCACAGTCGAGCTCACGATCGCGGGCGGCGCCTCTTGTTGCTGACGCGTGTACCAGCCAATCTCGCGTAGTGCTGCTGGCAGTCGATCCATGCGAAGGCCAAACGCCGCAATGTGGTTCCGCAACTGCGCCAGTTGAGCCTGCACGACTTCGGCGTCGCGATTCACGTCCGCGGCTTCAGCTTCCTCTCGTGCGGCCAGGTCAGGAAGATCGAAATCTACAGAACCACCATGAGCCATTCTGTAAACCACCACTTAGACCTACTAGGTACGTACTGGAATTCGACAGCGACGTCTCGAGCCGACGCAGCTGACTCTCGGCCGACTCGCGCAGCATATTCCCACTCAGCGAACTCGAAAACGACATCGCCTCGGCGGCAGTCCCACCAGCGTCTCCACCGCCACTGCCCTCTCGTCCTCGACGACGCGACCCTCCCGTTCGCTCACCCGTCGCATTCTCAACGGTCTGCCGCGCGCGCCGCAGTCGACGCAGCATCTCGCGATTCCGTTGCGTGCGCTGCTGATCGGGCTCGCCACCGCCGACCACACCGGTCGCGGCTGAGCCCATCGAGTTGACAAAGTTGGCGATCACAGAGTTGAGAAACGGCATGGGCATGTCGTCGGGCACGGCAATGGTCGCCCCCATGACGACCCGCTGATGCGGGGGACCGCCCAACGTTGGATCCGGCTCGTCATTGTTGTGCGGCGCCGCCGATCGATTTCGGGTCGTTGCCGACGGCTGCTGCTGCTGCTGTTGTTGTCGGCCTTGCTGGTCCGGCAGATCGGCGGGTGCGTCCTCTGCACGCACGACAAGATGGAGCACGTGGCCGTCTTCTAGCGCGTAGGCCGCAATGCTCTGGTCGTTCTTGAGCACTTTTCCTCGGAAAATGAGCCGCTGGCGCGCGAGCACGACGCCGGTCTCGCTGGCGACGGCCTCTTTCAGCTGCGGCACGGACGCGTCCATGGGCACGACGATCGGGTACGTCTTCTGGTCCAACGTGCGGATCTTGAGCGCGATGGACGCGATGGGCGCCTCGGACGCCGTCGCCAGCGACGCGGACGCGGACGCGGCAGCGGAAGACGAGACAGGCGTCGTCATGGGAAGAAGAAGAACAAGTTTCTATACAAAATCGCTGTCATCTGCCGTGAGCCATTCGTCGGAGACGCAGTGGGAAATGCCGGTTTCCGTGCTCATTAAAAAAAAAAAAAACGCAGACGTACGATTCGGATTCGTGCTTGTAGGAGGCTTTAGAGAACGAAAAGACTCGCGCTGGATAGCTCAACGTATGCACAAGACGCCTCTAGAGCTCTCGGCTGAATGGCGCGTGCGTGGAGGCCGTACGGGGCGGCCTTCTCTGGCAAGTCCCGCCGCGTCGCGCACGTCGTCCTGAGCGTTTCTCCTTACTGTGTGAGGGTTTCTTCCCACAAAGCCGCAACACAAAAAAAGTGGAAATTTCCAAAACCTCGTTTTCGGAAGAACAAAAACCTCGTCCGAACACGTACTGCACCTATCCAAATAGTACCCCATGCGGGATCCACGCATATCTCACGCTCAATGTTGCTCACTGGATCTCGGAGCGAAGCTCGGCAATGGCCGCGGCGGCCGCGATGCTCCAATGGAGACGCCGCAGCGCCTGCAGCCGCGCGCGCGCTGGCTCGTCCGTGCGGGATGCGACGTCTTCCAAGTCGCTGGCGCTGCTGCTGCTATTGGCGTGCACTGGAGAAGAACGCACCCATTCCTGGAGCTCCTCGATCTTGGCCGTCAACAGTCGCGCGTCGTCGTCCGAGATCGCCACGACCAGCGCCTTGGCGTCGACCATACGGCGCAGCGTTGACGCGTACTCCGTCAGCGCAATGAACGCGCCGTTAGAGTCGACAGACTCGTCGACGGGCGCCTCGTTGACCATGCGATGGCCGCCAAAGATCCGGTCCAGCTCGGCCTTGGCACGCGCGATCGCATGGCACGGCAGGACCGAGTCGTCGCCTTGAAATGTCGTTGTCGTTGGCTGCGTTGCTGCGAGATCTGCGGTGGCGATGGAGGCCGTGAGCTGGAGATCCTCCGAGAGGTCGAACGCGATCGAGAGCTTAGTGACCACGGGTTTCGGCGCCGTCGTGACCAGTACCGGCGCATGCAGCGTACGGATTGTACCGACACAATGAGGCCTCGCGATTGGTGTGTGGGGACTACTGGTCGTCGCCATTGCCTGGCGAAGGTCGCGTCCTTCGAGGATGCGGTAGCCAAGCTCCGTGACGTGGCTGCCCACGAAAAACACACTGTCGCCTCTTGCCGGGACGCGCACGTTGGCCGGAATAAGAATCGCGACTTCTTTGGTATTAATTCGCTGCACGCCCAACGCAAGCGGCGAGACGTCCCGTAGCAGAAGCGAGCGCGCGGTTTCGACCAGCGACGCTGCGAGCAGGGCCGCCCCACGGGCCTGGAGGTCTGCCGACAGATTCACTTCTAACGCCGCTGTTGGAAAGAGTCTCTGGACAACATCCCGCACTGCAGGCAGCGCAGCCGAGCCGCCACAGAGGAGTACGCCAACAACTTGGTCGCTGGTCGCATGGCCCTCGGCCAGTACGACTTGGAGGAGCTCTTCGACGCGCCGCCAGCAGTCCGCGCACACGGCGTCCAGTTGCGCACGCGTGATGGAACCCGTAAACGCACCGGCATCCATTTGCAGCTGCACGGACGCAACGTCCGACGTCCTGAGAATCTTTTTCGCCAGTTGGCTCGCGCGGTGCAGGCGGTGGAGCGACTGCGGCGTCGTTACGGCCGCGTGGATGTTGCCGTCGCGCAGGAAATGGTCCACGATGCGGTGTGTGAGCACGTCGCCACCGATCGCGGCGTCGCCGACGACGGCCTTGACCTCGAGACAGTCAGCAGCGGTACCAGTACGACTCTGTACCGAGACCAACGACACGTCGACCGAGCCGGCGCCATAGTCGACGACGACCCAGAGTTCGCCAATGGCCTGGCCATCGCCGCCATGCGCGAGAACGTGCACCAGCGACGCAGCCGTCGAGCCCACGATGAGCCGCCGCACGTCGAGACCAGCCATGGCACATGCATCGCGGAGGGCGCGCCGCTGCGTGTAGTGGAACACGGTCGGCATGGTGAGTACTGCGTCTTGTATGGTCCTGCCCACTTGCTGCTCGGCGAGCTGCCGCACGCGTGCTAGGAACACTGCCAGTATTTCCTCCGGCGCAAATACTGTGCGTGGCAAAGACACCGCCCTCTTGAACTGGAACTCGACCAGCGCTTTGCCCGCGGCGCCCGGGACAAGCCGGAACGGCCAGGACGCAAGCTGCACGGGCGAAAAGTCGCTGAGCTTGCGTCCCTGCAGCGTGAGCAAATCCCACACGGCATCACCGCTTCCGGACGCGGCGGCGCGGCGTGCGTCGTCGCCCACGAGCCACTCGCCTTTTGCGGTGAGCACGACGAACGGCTCGACGAACAGTGCGGTATTGTCGCCCGTCTCGGTGCCAACGAACTGGACGCACGCCGAGCAACTCGCGCGGCCGAGATCGATCCCTAGCACGGGCATCGCGTCTTCGCGGATCGGCGATTGACCCGCCGGTTATGCTCCAGTACATTTGCTGACACGCTGCGTCCCGCATTCCAACGGCGGCTTGTCTATTACCGAGTCAGCAGCCATCACCAACGAGCCACTCTCCATTGGAATTGGTGGTCTCCAAGTTGAAGCACGCCAGGCTAAGTTCGTCTTAGGTTCGTTTCCTACAACCCGAAGATCTGTCCCGTCACATCTTCAGTCTGGAGAGGTCCAGTATGCTGTATGCGCACTCACTTTCGAATTTCCCTCCGCGCCTCTCGCTGCAGCCATGGCTCCCATTTCCCTCCAGCACGAGCCGAGCGCCGGCGACGACCACGGCAGCCGCCACGTCCCGAGCAAGGCCGCGCCGGCGACGCCACGCCATCAGCTGGAGTGGCCCGACGTGGACTTTCCCATCGCAGCCGAGACAGACGCGTCGTGGGAACCAGCGCACACGAACGACTGCACGGCGCGACAAGAACCGGCTTTGCCGGCCATTTCGAGTTGTGTCCAAGAGCCCTCGTGCCAGTGCTGGCGCGACGCCACGGAAACGAACGAGCGTGACGCGTGAATCGTCCGCCATGGCCGTTAGTCTCGTTTGATGGAAAGTACGATCGATGCCTCGCACTCTGTGGAAGAAAAGACGTTTTGCATTTCTCTCTTTTTTTCTCTCTCCCACACTCCAGGATCTTACACGAGGATCCCCAACGGACCCCGACTGTTCGCGTCGTCGCATGGAAGGAATGACTGCAACGTGTCGGGTTGAAGTGCCCCGTGGTAAGGGCGCCGTGCGACCATGACGCGGTTGCTAACGCTTCTCACACGTTCGAGAAACGCCAGCTGACAGGGTTCAGCACTAGCCACAACACGAACGGAGACGTTACCATGATGACTGCGGGCGTACACCCCGCTGGTCCTTCAGGGGGCAAGGCACTACTCACGGCCCTCTCCCTTTCGCGTTGCCATTCCCGCTTTGTCTTCCTTCCGATCAACCACCTTCCTCTCGTCATCTTCTCCTTCACGTGATGTGGTCACCGTGGCAATTCATCGCCGATCTCCACGGCCCAACCACCGTGGTGCTGGTGGCCGCTGCCTGGCTCGGCTACATGACGCTCACGCAGCAGCGCCTCCCCACGGCGCTGCGGGCGCTGCCGCGTCCTGCATCCACTCTGCCTTTGCTGGGCAACGCACTGGACCTCCTCGTCACCCAACGCACGCGCATCCACGACTGGCTTCTCGATGAGTGCCTTCGCTTCCAGGGCCGGCCGTGGCTGCTCGCGTCGCTCGGGGGCGAACCGTCCATCGTGCTGACGCAAGAGAGTCACTTTGAAGACGTGCTGAAGACCCACTTCGATGCGTTTGAAAAAGGACCACAGCTCCGCGACCTGGGGGGCGATTTCTTCGGCAACAACGGCATCTTCGTGGTCGACGGCGCGGTCTGGCGCCACCAGCGCAAGGTCGCGAGCCACTTGTTCTCGCACCACACGATGCGCGAGTGCATGGCGAAAGCGATTGCCGAGGACACGCGCGTCGTGCTGCAAAAGCTCGCGACCGCCCAGGCGACTGGCGCGAAGATGGAGCTCAAGCTTCTCATGGACGCACTCACGACCGACGTGTTTACGAAGATTGGCTTTGGCGTGCGGCTCGGCTGCCTCAACGATTTCGAAATCGATCACCACAAGGCCACTCCCGCCTGTGATGGGAGCCAGTCAGAGAATGTTTTCGATGGTGCCTTCCACCGCGCGTTCTCCCGGTGCCCCATGGTGATCCAGGCACGGTCCCAGCAGCCGGCCTTTCTGTGGAAGCTCAGGCGGTGGCTGCAGATTGGCGACGAGCGGCAGCTCACGCAGGACATGAAGCGCATCAACGGCGCCATCTTCAAGGTCATTCAGGACTCGATCGCACGCTCTCGCAGCGGAGACTCGGCGCCCGAGACGAACCTCATCTCGCTCTTCCTCGCCAAGGCAAACGAGACCTTGCCTGACAATGTGGGTGGCGAGGAGAAAGAAGAGACGACGCCAGAGATGATTCGTGACACGGCGCTCAACTTCATTGCCGCGGGGCGGGGCACGACCGGACAGAGCCTCGCGTGGTGTGTGATCATGCTGAGCCGGTACCCTGCAGTGTACGACAAGGTCCTCGAGGAACTGCAGCGCGAACTGCCTCGGCTCTTTGACGCCAGCGACGACTATGTGCCCAATATGGAGGACGTCGTGTCGCTGACGTACTTGGAGGCCGTGATCAAAGAGAGCTTGCGGCTCAACCCAGCGGCGCCGCTCACTAGCCGCGTCGCGATTGAGGATACGGTCCTCAGCGACGGCACGTTCGTACCCAAAGGCGTACGCGTGGTTTTCCCGACCTTTGCGACGGCTCGTATGCCGTGGCTGTGGGGGGAAGACGCACCTGCGTTCAGACCGGACCGCTGGATCGATGAGACCACGGGCAAGCTGCGCCAGGTCTCGCCGTGCAAGTTTCTCGTGTTCCACGCCGGCCCGCGCATCTGCCTCGGCGTCAAGCTCGCGATGCTCGAGATGAAGATCGCCTTGGCGGCCATGCTGAGCCGGTTTGAGTTTGTCTTGGACAAGGATCCGTTCGAGATCACGTACGATATGTCGCTGTCGCTGCCCATTCGTGGCGAACTGCTCGCGAGCGTGCGGCCGGTGAGAGCGGTCGGGACGGCGCCACCAGCCATGGTCGCCTAAGCCACTGGGTGGTGAATTCCGCTTGATAGTGTCGCTTTGCTAATGAAACGTGCCGTGTCTATTGAAGCGTTTGCCTTTATCTCTTACCACATGAATCGTGCGGTCGAGCCGTCGCCCCACGTGTAGGGGCGGTACATAAAGACGTACAGCGTCACGATGTTCACAAGTGTGAACGCCGTGATCGTGGACACAAGTTGCCAAGCCGGTTGCTGTCAAAAGTGGTTGTTTGGTCAGTTCGCATGCTGGTGAGAGCCGTACCGAGAGTGGAGAACGTACAGGAGGCGTGTGCAAGTGGAGCAGCACGAACGGGATGAGGTAGTAGCGAGGCCTGTCATAGTTTAGTCTCTCAATGTCAAAAATACGTTTTCCCAGGCAATAACCCATTGGAACTTGGGCACTTACTCCACCAGAGGGGACGGCACGAGCACAAGAACCGTCGCGATACAAAACACGAGAAGCCAGAGCGGCGTTTGCGTGCGGCCTGTTCATGGTGCCATACCAGTCAGTTAGGCTCGATTGAGAAACAGATTGAGAAACCCAACGTACGAAGCTCGGTCCAGCACCGCCACGCCTGGAACACGTAGAGTGTCGCCGGAATAAACTTGGCAAATCGGTGCTTGAGGAAAAACTTGCGCCATACGTAAAACGTATAGTGGCGATTGTCGGCGAGCATGAACTTGTGCACGGGACTGAACCAGTGGATCACGAGCAGCACGCTCGCAAGAACGACGAGCAGAAAGAGCAGCCCCGAAAGCGACTTGGCCTGGCGTCGCACGGCGTAGGCACAGCGCGAGATTTGCGAGGGCGTCAAGAGACCGGCGCCAAAGCCCGTGGATGCGACGAAGATGAAGTAGAGCACTTGGGCGCCGTGGAAGCCGGCCTCGTGGTTGGCCTTGTCGCCTGCCCACCAGACAATAAGTGGCTGAGCTTCTCACATGTCTACCAAAAGGACCCTTGCGGTTCGACTCACCGACGACAATGCCCCCATTGTGGACGAGGAAGGCGAGAAACGTGGCGACGACCGCGACGAACGGCCAAAGAATGCGTAAGAGTGCGGGCAGGTCCGATAGCACGGCGATCACAAAATTGGCAAGCACACGAGCAGCTCTATCACATACCACAAGATCTGATGAGACTCGAAGCCGTCCCTTTTAGCATCGGCAATCGCAACGTACGAGTTGCGCACGACCAGCGAGGATGGATGCAGCTTGGCGTCTTGCTTGGAGAAGCTACACGTGCTTGATTAGTCACGAGACGAGACGTCTACAGGCCGATGCACAACGCACCCATAGATGTGGTGGCCCCGGGACACCTCGACGAACCGCACCAGCAGCACCCCGGCGACAAAGACGACCCAGACGATATTAGTCTGGCGGAAGAGCACGGCCGCGGCACCGGCCTACACATCAGCAAGAGCGAATGAGGCACGAACGACTAGGGTATGGCCAGGCAATAGAAGACCCACGAGCGCGCTTGGGAGAAAGCTTGCGATGCCCACGGGTCGTACGCGCAGATCGACTCGCGTCGCGAGCCAGTACATGAGCAGCACGAAAAACGTCGCCCCGGCATCCGTGTAGAATAAGAACGCAAAGAACACGAGCACGGGGAACAAAACGACCATGAGCGCGTGGAGAGTAGCGTGTTTGTCGCCCGGCTTCGTGCAAAACAATACCAATCCAGTTAGTAGTGACCGGCTCATGATTGAGAGGAAGAGTGTGTGTGCAGCTTACTGCCAGCGTCACCCTCAGGCGGACGGCGAGCCACGCGGTGCCAGCGGCAAAGAGCACGTTCACGAAACGCAATACGTCCATCGAGCAAAAGCTCGTGTCCGTGGTCCAGCCAACGAGCTTTGTGAGATGCGCGAGCGCGACGCCGGCGACGTAGACACCGGGGAACGTCGTGATCTTTGGGTCCCACTCGGCTGTGCACGCGAGACGCAGCATCAGGTCAGTACTACAGAGCAATAGCGTGAGGAGTGTCTAGAAGGACGCAACGCACAATAGCGACCGGCGCAGTACTTTTGCGCTTGCGGTACGTGGAAGATCTCATCCTAGAGACAATGCAACGTCCGATTTTCGCATTTAGTAGCTGCTGGCATAAGATCGCGAGTTCCAAACAACCACACGGTCAATGAACGCGCAAAGCACCGCACCATGTAGGGGATGGATGAGGCTTCGTTCACGCGCAGCGCCACGAGCGAGTACGCGACCATAACGACGGCAGCGACGCCCATCGCCGGTCCCAACGACGACGACGCCATTGCGATCCCAATCTTGGTGTCAGCTGCAGCGTTCAAAACAAAAAAAGGGATTTTCGGGACCGTATTGTCCCTCGTTTAGTGGTCGATCCCTTCTTTCAAATGTCCAGTTTCTGGCGTCAATTGGAACGTAACGACTCAAAAGCGTCCTCCATTTTTCATACATATTGGAAACCAAGTGAACACATCTTATCCGGTTGAATTCGATAATCCTGTAACAAATAATGGATATCGCTTCATTTCTAATCAACCCTGTCCTCGACTAAGCTTTCATACCTTCTAAAACAAATATTTTGGGTGATTTCCACCCACCTCTTCTGAAATTCGAAAATATAGAAATACGGTCTGCAGGGCCTTTTCGTTGGGGCATTCCCATAACTTCAGAATGGGCGACAAGGCAGCGACCGTGGGCACGAGGGCGGCGCCCAGGACGTCCTCCACGCGCGCGCGTGGAAGTGACTGGAGCAAGAGCAAGGACCCACCCAAGCGCCGTCGCGGCCGGCAGCAAGCGAGCGAGTCGGAGGAGGAGGAGGAGGAGGAAGAGGAGGAGGAGGAGGAGGACCACGAAGCAGACGGAGAGGAAGAGGCGGGGCACGAAGAAGACGGAGAACGTGGCCACACCAACGACGGTTCCGAGACGGGCAGCGACAGCGGGCGCGAGCAGCGCAGCAAGAAGTCGGCTGCGGCCACGCGCAAGCCGTCGCTGCGCCGCGCGGCGGGCAAGAAAGCGACCAAGGACGACGGGACGCGCGGCAAGACCGACAAGCCCACGCCCAGCGGAGCCGTAGGCCGGCGCCGGCGCGGTGCGGCCGCTGCAGCCACCAAGGACGCGAGCGACGACGGGTCCGAGACGGCGTCGCAGGGCGCGACGGATGACGAGATGAATGGCCGTCGTGGCACGGAGACGACCACGAGCAAGGCCGTCAAGGCCGAGGCGGCAGCGGCGACTGCGCCGACGGACACCGACCGCGGACGTGAGTGGGACCGTGAGCGCCAGTATGACGGCGGCGATCGGTACCGTGAACCTGAGCGAGATCTGGACCACGAACGCAATAGCTCGATGACGCTGCCGTCGCTCTCTCGCGCCGCGATGCTCCACATGAATCGAGAGGAGTCCCTCGCAAGCGGCTACAGCGCCGACCCGAGCAACCGCAGCAGCGCCGGTTCGCGTGGACACGGCCGTGAGCGCAGTCGGTCGCGCAGTCGCGAGCGTACGATGGACGGCGGTGGCGGTGGAAATCGCTGGAACGACTCGAATAACAACCAGCCCAAGGAAAACGGACGTGGGGATGGGAACGACGACGACGACCCGATGAACAACTACTCTGGAGGCGGCAGCGGCGGAGGAGGACGCGGGGGTGGCGGACGTGACGACGAGCCCGGATCGCCCACCCACGACGGCGGTCAGGACGTGCGCATCATGTTCCACGGCCGCGAGATCTACGCAGATGATCTCATTGGCCTTCGCGTCGCCAAGACGTTTGTAGGCCATGGCCGCTTTCTAGGCCAAGTTGTCAAGTTTGACGAACCGACGTCGCTCTACACGATCGTCTACGCCGACGGCGACGCCGAAGAGCTCAGTATTGAGAACACGATCCAGATTCTGATCCAAGACGAGATCGAGCGCGCCGACCCATCGGTGCCACCAGTTCCCATGGCGTTCCGTAACGACCGCATGCCCGACAGCCCTGAGGCCGGCAGCGTCACGCCGGCGTCGTCGACCGCCACTGTGTCTGTTCCCGTCGCGCCACTGAACGCCTCGGTCGCGATCCCGCCACCGTCAATGCAGCAGCAGCCCCCGGGGCCTCAACAATCCCAGCAGCCGCCAGTGTACCCGTCACGCCGCTCGACGTCCGTGGCGTTCACGGAACGTGAGGCGCAGTTCGTCATGGGCATGTTTGAGAATAATGCTTTACCGGTACTGCTTCGCCAGGGCTGGCGCGTGCAGAGCAACGCCGCGGGCACGGAGCAGCGCTTTTATGCACCGCCCGGCAGTTTCCGCGGCGCCGGCCACGTGTTTCTCTCGGCGTTTGACGTCGTGGAGCTCATTGTGTTTGACAATGAACTGCTCTCGGCATGCTTCCCGCAGAACATGCACTCGGTCATTCTCTCGCTGTTTCCCGAAGCTGCATCGGCTTCCTCATCAGCGTCTTCCATCTCGTCGTCCCGAAAGCGCGGTTCACCCGCGCCCGATGGTTCGACCGACGGCTACGACTCGAAGCGTGTGCGCGGCGGGTATCCCGGTGGCCCCGGAGGACCAGGTGTTGGCATCGCGCCCATGGGGGTCCGTGCTGGCGGAGGAGGACCGGGGGGATCCATGGTCATGCCGAGCCGTGGCGACGAACGGGTCCCGCCGCCCGGAGGCTACAGGTCTGATGACCTCATGGATGGCCGAACCAGCCGTGACCGCGACGGCTACGGTGGACCGCCGCCACAGCAGCAGCAGCAACGAATGGCGCCGCTCGCGTCGAGCGACCGGTTCCCACCACCCAACGGACCCTCGGGCCGCGGTGAGCCAAGTGGCGATGGCTACCGCCGCGGCGGTCCAGCGGGGGACTACAGGTCGATGCCCTTGCGTTCGATGGCGGATGGACCACCGTCGTCTTCTCGCTGGGCTGGTCCGCCGCCCGGTGGAGATCCGAGCGACTACCACCACCGACGAGCGTATAGTGATGGACCCGAGTGGAGCGACCGCGACCTATTGGGCGGCCGAGGCGGAGGGCCGCCCACTGGTGGGTACATGGGAGGATCTCTCGGAGGACGCCCATCGTCCGGCAGCCACCGTGACGAGCCGAACCGAGGTGGGGGCGTCTACTACAGTGGCAGCGACCGCGGTCCGCTCGGGCCACGCGGCACGAGCATTGGAAGGCCTGCCATGGGACATCCAGGCGGCCCGGGAGTCGGAGGAGGTCCTCCCCCAGGGGACGAGCCAGTGCCGTCTTATGGTCGGTATCGCGATGCCCGCGGCCCGCCACCACCATCGTCATCTGGTGGCAACCAGTACAGCCCCGAGTCGTTCTCGAACCGGTACCCGCCTAGTCGTGGTGAGCCGCCGGCGTCCGATTTCCGTGGTCCAACCGCTGGGGGAGGAGGTCCTCCGCCGCCGCAAGGTATGGCCGACCGCTTTGCGCGTCCGCTGAGCCGAGGAGGAGGAAGTATGAATGGCGGTCCGCCAGGGCCGAGTGGACCTGGTGGAGCACCCGGTGGCCGCGGCGGCTTCTCGATGATGGATGTGGACCGCAACGTGTCGGGAGGCGGAGGGTACGACCACCGCATGGAGAGAGGCCGCTCGCCGCATCTCGGCGGACCGCCGCCCTCGGGGAGCTACGGCGGCCCCGCGTCTCACTTGCAGCCGCAGCACTACGGTCACCACCAGCGCTCGGGTTCAAATGGCGGTGCGCCAAACCCAGCGGACGACTCGCGCACGATCTAATCGTCCATATGAGACCAAGCCCACGCCACCACGAGAGACAACGGGATCTTCTACGCATTGAGGACTGGGCTGAGGCTGTTATACACTAGTGTTTTCTTTTCTGCTCCTTTTCTAGCGATGCTGTGACGCGTGATAAAACTCGAGGTTCCGCTGGGCCTCTTCGCGTTCACCAATGGCTTTGACACATTGAAGCCGCGTCAGCAGCTCCTGGTCCATACTCGTAAAGTCCCAGGTCTCCAGCCGTCGCAGTGTCTTTGTCAACTGGATCGTGAACATGGTCCTGCCGTGCTGGAGTCGGTACTTGGTGTGAATGTCCGTGAGCTGCATGATCACACGTGCGTGGATCTCGGAGAAGTAGCTCCTCGCTGTCGACTGGTGATGGGTTTGGATGAACTGCACCAAGTCAGTGAACCGCCCAAGCCACTTGGGGACTACATGGTTAATCTCCTGGATGGGCGTGTGCTGCTGCTTGAGCACGCGGCTGCGGTAGTGGGCCATGCGTGCGAACGCCTCAATCTCGTTCAGCTCGTCGTCGTCGAGATCGGCGGCGCCCTGGGCGCGTCCGGCGTCGACTTCAAATGCACGGCGGTGGGTCGCGAGCGGAGGGAAGGAGTAGACGTTCAAGAGCGAAGTCGGGGAGGATGCCTCCCCGCTGGCGGGGCGTTGGTTCCCACCCACAGCCTCCTCTTCTATTTGCTTGTCGTCTAACCCAGCAGGCTTGGCATGCCTCGTGTCTCGCAGTCGCTTGACCGTCTCCAGCTTTCTCCGCGTCGGAGATGCGGTCGTGTCATCCACTTTCGGGCCGCGTTCAGTGGGTCTGGGCTTGGAAAGTAGACGCAACGGCATTTGCGTCTCGGGAGGTGGGGACGTGGTTGAACGCAGCGACTGGATTCTCGCCTTGGTTCGCCGGCGTAACAGATGCAACTGCGGCCTTTCCAGCTCGGCTTCTTCGCCGGGCGGAGGCTTTTTCGCTGCCGGCTTCTTCTCTTTAGTCTTTGCGTGCGCTGCCTTACTCGTTGCCTTGGGAGCCTCTGCTTCCGCAGCTTGACGTCGCTCTCGTTCTCTCTGGGCGATCGCACGCTTTCTCGCGTCGCGCGCTTGCCACTCGCGCCACGCGCGAGTGATCCGCCCGACAAACCGGTCTTCTTCACGATGCAAATACGAGTAAATCGACGGGAACGAAGCTGCGTACACGCGACGAAGCAGCAGATAGTCTTGGTCAAAGGCACGGTCTCGGAGCGGCGTCCTGTCAATGACATTGCTATTCATCATGGCGATTGCCAGCGAGAATGCGATTTGCTGCCGATACGACTGGCGATCGGGCCGCATGTGAGCCACGGAGGTGACCGCCATGAGAAAGCGACCGACAAACCCAAAGACCGAAACGCGAGATGGCCACGCTTGGGTCTGGCAGACACAGGCAAACGCCTGCGTGTAGGATTCCGCCGCGAGCACAAAGTCGCCTTGGCCATAGCTTCTCTCCGCGAGTGCGAGCCACACGCTGAGTGCTACCGATAGAGGCGGTGGGAAGCTACCACCGAACGCTCTCTTGAACCAGTAGATTGCGAAGCGAGGCCGCTCCAGGCGTTCGTGGATAATGGCCTAGCGAATGGAGACATCAGCATCCGTCAAGAGAGAGTTCTTCAGCGAGAAGAACCGCACCAGCAGGAGCTGTGCGTCTTGGGTCGTGTAAGGTGGTGGCGTACAGTCCCAGATTTCCTACACGGGAATCAATGACGTTGGTGAGAGGGACTCGACCAGTGTTAGGCACGCTCCACCACGCACCATCACACACTCCAGCGCCTTGGTCTCTTGGTTCGTCACCAAGAACACCTGAGCTGCAAACAGCAACGCCTGGCGGCACGGCACCGCCTCGAGGTCACTGATCTCGACGACATTCATGAGTGCCGTCACGGCCTTGGCGAACTCACCCGTCTTCACGCAGCGTCTACACACCCTGTATTAGCTGCTATAGTGATGAGGGCAATCTCGTCCACTAACGCACCGCGCAAATCGAAGCACACTGTCGCCGATTCGCTGGGTCTCGACATCACTGTCGACATCCTCGTCGTCCTCTTCTGCGTCGTCCTTTTCTACCGCCCGCGGAGACGGAGCTTCTCTTGCGTTCTCTCCGCTAGTAGTCGACGCGTCGCTTCCATCGTCGCGTTCGGTCTCCGACTCGCTACGGCTGGATGCCGTCTCTGCTTCGTTGTGCGCGTCATGGTCGTGGTCGTTGCCCATGGGATCCATGGGGCGTGGCCTGCATGCCGTTTGATTCTCGGAGGTACAGAAATAGGAGGGAAGCCCGACGTAACTGACGGATCGTTGTGATCTGAGTGTTCTTTCTATTCCATTGCATGTGACGCGCCACCAATTGCTCAACAAGTCCTGGCCAGTCACTCGGCGACCCGCGCGATGTGGAGACACCAGTTGGATCGGCTGTACTGGGTCTCTAGGACCTCAAGCCCGGGCACCTGCGCCACGAGTTCCTCCAACTCGCCGCGCTTGTACACGTGGCAGTACCGCTGGTACACGACCCAGCGCTTGCCAGTATCTGCCTTGGCGTGGCGTGGCAGTTGGGTCTCGTCCTGCGTGGCATCGCTCTCTATCCTCTGGTCGACGTATTTCTCCTGGAGCTTCCACTCGACCATGACGTCCTGCTCGTCAAACTGCCGCTTGGACGCCGCGTCCTGCTCGAACGCCCACGCGACAATGTAGATGGAGCCACCGACTTGGACGATACGAGCCAGCTCGCTGGTGATCAGTCATCTGTTAGAGAGAGAGAGAGAGCAGTATCCTATCCTCCAGAAAGACGGACCTGATGAGTGCGAGGCGCCGCTCGACCGTGGAGATGTGGTGCAGCACAGCAATGGAGATCGCTGCGTCGAATGCTCCCGAGCGCAACGGGACGTGGAGCGCGTCGCAACCAAACATGTTGAACGTCCTATCAAAGAGTGGGAGCAATCAATCATTGAGTGAATGGAGACGGTTCCCCCCGATTTGCACAGAGCACGCACTCGTCACTGTGGATGGAGGAGCACGTGAGCAGCGGGATGCTTCGGTCCGAACCGATCATACACAGCGCCGGGTTCACGCGGAGGTACTTGCCGTTGCCGCACCCGACATCGGCGACCAGAGCACCGGGCGGAAGCGCCTGGAGAAACTCAGTCACGAGCGGCCACGGGTGGTGGCGCGTGTGGCTGAAGTGCGGCGCGATCGAGTCGTAGACCTTGTGGACGTGCTCGGTCTCCAGCTCGGTCGGCGTGAGGACGCTGCGTGCGCGCGTCGCCGGCTCGTCGAGCGAGTTCTGCATGGGATTGGGATGGGTCCGTCTGATGGGCATGGCGCTCTTCAGAACCTCATGATAGTGACGTATATATCATAATGAAACCAAGTGAGACATTACTGACATGGCCGGAGACCAGGTGCTCAGTGCACCCTTCATACAGTATCTCGATTGCATCATGCAGTCTTCTACGTAACGTATCGGGGACAGAGTTCGTCGCATGTTGAACATTCCATGCGGGAAGGACGAATCAAATTTTCGCCATGAGCACTCGTGCATTGCAAGTCCCCCATCCATGCAGGCGGCTGGGAGAACCACATCGATGAGAGCAAACCCATCACGCAGAGCACGCCGAGGAATTGGGCTCCCCGGGCGCAACTCACATTGCGGTGAGACGCGATGATTGCCAACAAGCAGACGACTCCTGCGGGAGCGCATAAACCGATCGGGCGGCTTCATGTTGAAGTAATGTTTGTGCATCAGGCCCGGATGGTTGTACTGTTGATGGGTGGGAACTTCCCACCCATCAACCTTCCCACGGGGAATCGAATAGACACTCCGTAGGAGATTCTCAGTGGCAGGCGATCGGTTCTCTGTGTCTGGAGAGACTCCTGCGGAGACATTCAACGTCACGCACACTGGAGCGTATTCGTCTCAGTAGGCGTTGGAGACTCCCGGCACTGCCGGGATGGATTTGGATTTGACATGGTTGCAAGAAACCAGACGGAAAGGCACGACTTGCTCCGGGATTGTTGAAGTTACCACTCCAGGCTGAGACCAGCGAATTCTGCGCAGCGGCATGATGGCTTTTCATGGATTCCAGCAACTGTCGATGCAGCCGAAACGCAGGCGTTGTGTGACCCCTCCGACTCCCCAGTCCGCTCGCTAGTAGATATCCTCATTCCACAAATTTCCAACTCTTGTCAACTCCCTCTCTCCCTCTTCCACCACTATGAAGACCATCGCCACGCTCCTCGCCACTGCCAGCCTCGCGTTGGTGTCCTCGACCCAAGCGGCCGAGTCGACTTCCAGTGCCAAGCCCTACGTCGTTTCGTTGCGCTTCAACCAGTTCGGTTCGACGGTATGCGGCGGCCTGCTCATCACGCCCAAGCACGTGCTCACAGCCGCGCACTGCACCAACTGGGTGGAATACGCCCTCGTCGGCGAGACAATGGGCAACGGAGCACCCACGACGGGCGAGACGATGCGCATCGTCAATAAGGCACGTCACCCAAAGAGCGTAAGCGGTGGTGACGTCGCGATGTACAGCTTCACCATCGTGGAGCTTGCGACCGCGTCCAAGTTCACGCCCATCGCGCTGGCCGACCGCGAGCCCACCGCGTACGCTGGCAACAAGACGTCGAGCTATGGCTGGAACGGATCGTCATTCAACCCGCCGCCCACAAACGCGCTGCTGCGCACCACGCAGACTGTTCGCGAGGACACCGTGTGCCGCGCCGCCGACTTTTCGTCGTACAAATTTAACCCGTCGCTCTTTTGTGCCGGTGGTACGGAGAACGACCAGAACTGCCGTGGCGACTCGGGTGGACCGGTTGTGATTGAGCGTGAGGGCAAGGCCGATCTCGCGCTTGGATCGGTGTTCATGGGCGACGGTTGTGGCATCACTGGTCAGCCAGGTCTGTACACGCGCGCGTACCTGGTCAAGTCGTGGATCGAGGAGAACGCCCCCGGTGTCAAGTTTGAGTAGACAGCCCTTCCTCCTCACGAAGGCCCACTCGACTTCACGGGTTATGTTCAAACGAAAACGAATTAGCCTAGCGTCGATACCGTACTACTATAGTATAGTATTTCAGTCCCATGGGAAGTCAATACCACGTAAATCGTCAGAAATCGGGTCAGATCAATTGTCTGGGGTTGCTCTCCCAGATCCCCGCAAACAAGATTCATGAATCGAGTCGTCGGCTTGGGTCCGCTCGCAGGGGAGCTCGCTCCCGTCAACGAGGGCCACTAATAAAAGTAACTCATGTTACGTACACGACTCAAATTCTGACCTGACCCCTTATTTGACCTGCCCCAGAGTCTACCCACAAAACAAGACGGCAAACACAGCAGCGAATATCGTGACGAATGTCCGATGCGGAAAGGAGAAATGTCTCACTTGAGTCGCGATTACAGGTAAAGTGCTCATACCGCAGACAAACGAAAGGCTCACTTGGATTTTGTTTTCTCCATAAAAATTACGTCCTATTCATTTGAGCTGACTATAAATGACTAGAGTAGACTCCACTACTCCAGAGGACAAAGTCGTCCTCATGAAGGGGGAATGGGTCAGTCTACTCAAACTTGACACCGGGGGCGTTCTCCTCGATCCACGACTTGACCAAGTGTGCGCGCGTGTACAGGCCGGGCTGGCCGGCAACGCCGCAACCGGCACCCT
>JAADVZ010000220.1:0-40214 GCA_023335925.1 Pythium phragmitis | reverse complement strand
TCACTGGCTCACCATGGCTAAATCCAATGACGCTCAACACATCCACCACCTACTTCCTGCCGCTTAGACTTGGACCTCGTCGTCGGCGAGCAGCGCCTGTTGCTCCTTGCGCAGCTTGCGGCGCTGCTCCTGCTTTTGCTTCTCGGTCTCGCGCTTTCGTTGGCGCTGGCGACGCTGCTTTTCATTGTCGTAGCCTTGGATCGAGCCGCCGCGTGACGACGGATACCCGAGCACGAGGTAGAGCAGCAGCCCCGCGTACAGCACGATGGCGACTGCGAGCAGCATGCGCCCGAGCAGCGGCAGCGCGTCCAAGCGAACCGTCTTGGTGAAGACGCGGTACACGAGTGCATAGTTGACGCTGCACAGCAGCCCCGTGGCCACGAGCAGCACGAACGCGACGGCACGCGACGTCACAAATGCGTCGCTCATGAGCGTCTTGGCGCCCGTGAACGTGAGCAATGGTAACAGTGCAAACGGCAGCTGCACGCTTTGCAACACGTTGAGCAGCTCATTGAACCGGTCGCTTTCGAAGTGGTGGTGCTGGCTGATGAGTGCGACGGCGACCGCCGGTACGAGCGCGACACTGCGCGTGAGTGCGACGCGTTTCCACGCCGCAAGCTTGAGGTCCAAGAAGCCCTCCATGACAAACTGACCGGCGTACGTGCCCGTCATGGTCGACGCCTGGCCCGATGCCAGCAACCCGACGGCCCACACGGTGCGCGCGTAGCCGCCGAGCGCTTCTTTCACGGCGTTGCCGGCCTCGGCGAGACCAATCTCCTGGCAGTAGCCGGCCGTGGGGGCCGCCAGCTCCTTCCCAATGAACTCATAGAGACGGTCGCGTGCGCGGTCCACAAAGCACGGAGCGCACGCAGCGACTGCCGTTTCGCCAAAGCGGCACGTGTTGCCCGTCACAGCGTCGTAGATGGTCTTGCCCGAGGCGCGCGCGGCCACGAGAGGGATACACGCCGTCTGGATCCCAGTGTTCGCGAGGCTCGAGATCGAGTCGGGCGCGCTCAGCGACGCGCACTGCGCACTGTAAAAGCTGCTCGCAAAGACGCACACGACGGCCGCGTTAATGAGAAAACTCACGAGCAGCGCGAGGCTCGACTCGAGCGCAAAGTAGTAGTTGGCGTCGCGCACGCGCCGCGCGTTCGTGCGGTCCAGACCGCGCTGCTGCACGAGCGCCGAGTGGAGAAAGAGATTGTGGGGCATGATGATCGCGCCGAGCGACGCCACGGCCTGCATGGCGTTCTGGTCTTTCAGACGCGGCCATACAATGCCCCTGGCGATCTCCCGCACGTTTGGATCGCTCACGGTAAAGTCGGCGAAGAAGCACACGCACATGGTCGTAATGAGCAGCAGGAAAAACAGCTCCAAGTACCGCCCGCGGTTGGCCGATCCGCTGCGGTGGAGCAGCAGAAACGTGAGCGTGTCGATGCCCGTGAGCAGGCACCCGGCCCAAAGCGGCAGTTGGAACAGGATCTGGAACGCAATGGCCGAGCCCAGCACCTCCTGTACGTCGCTACCAATAATGGCGATCTCGGTCATGAGCCAGAGCGCGAGCGACACGACGCGCGGGTACTCGGCGCGGCATAGCTGCGCCAAGTGGCGGCCTGTGACGGCGCCGAGCCGCGCCGCGAGGATCTGGTAGACGCCGCCAGCGGCCGTGCTCAGTAGCACGACATAGAGCAGCTCGTACCGCGCATAGGCGCCGCTCTGGAGATCGGCCTCGAGGTTGCCCGGGTCCAAATACGCCATGCTCATGAGCCAGCCGGGTCCGGTGTAGGCCCAGAACATGCGCCAGGAGAAACCCGACGACGGCGGCGGCGGTGGTGCCGATGCAGACGCGTCAACGTCGTCGCTGGGCAGCAGCCGCCGCGGGTCCACGGCCGCACGGTCCATCGGGAGAAAGGAGGCGGAGAAGGTTGGGCTTCAACGTGAGGAGCTCAGTGAGAAGATCTGCGTAACCTTAAAGTGTAACCTCAAACGTACTTATCTGGTCTAGTCATGCCTCTCTCGTCGTTAAGTTCGTCTACCTCTATAGATTGATACAGTGTGAAAAGTAGATCGTTGGGCCAGGTGGACCATAACCTTTTTCAATGAATACTAAGGGTAAAACGATCCTAAACATAATACATTTCAATGTTAGTGTAAGTACATTTTGTTTCTGAAACACAATACTTGGAAGAAATAATACTTCCACAACTGCTCGCTCAGTTCCCGTCGCTTCCGCTGCTTCTCGACCGCCCACCCCGGTCACCTCGAGAGAGACCCCCAGAACAACTCCTCTGCTCTGCACCATGCTGTCGCTCGCCCGCCGCTCGACGCCGCTCGCCGCGCGCTCGGCTGCGCTCCACACGACGGCGCCCGTCGCCAACGAGGTCGTCTCGCAACGCGGCAGCGTCTCGGACCTCCTGGGCGGCAATGCCGCCGCCCGTAACAGCGTCGGTACGGCACGCGGGTCCTCGCGTTTCCCACCATGGAGACTGACAATTTTTGGATGAACCAATACAGAATACGTGATCTCCAAGGTGGACGACCTCACGAACTGGGGCCGCCGCGGCTCCTTGTGGCCCATGACGTTTGGTCTCGCGTGCTGCGCCGTCGAGAAGATGCATGCCGCCGGCTCGCGGTACGATTTTGAGCGCATGGGCATGGTCTTTCGCGCGTCGCCGCGCCAGACCGACGTCATGATCGTCTCAGGCACGCTCACCAACAAGATGGCGCCGGCGCTGCGCCGCGTGTACGACCAGATGCCCGAGCCGCGATGGGTTCTCTCCATGGGCTCGTGCGCGAACGGCGGCGGGTACTACCACTACTCGTACGCGGTCGTGCGCGGCGTGGACCGCATTGTCCCCGTCGACATTTACGTCCCGGGCTGCCCGCCGACCGCCGAGGCGCTGCTCTACGGACTCATTCAGCTCCAGAAGAAGGTCAAGTCCAACAAGTCGCTGCTGCTCAAGCTCCGCAAGTAAGCGAGCCTCCTGAGAGTGAGAGAGAGAGAGAGAGAGAGAGAGACTCGATAGCATGGCGTAGCTCTTGCCACTCGTCTTGACAGCTCAATGAAAGTGGATATATTGTTTACGGTACTAGTGTGTGTGTATCCCCCATTGTCTATACGTACAGAGTCCTCCATGCATTTCAGTTTCAAAAGTCGAGGTTCGACAGCTCGCGGTCCAGCAAGTCGACGTCCAGCTCGATCGACTCGCGCGTGAGCTCGAGCAGATCCACGTCCATATCGGATGGACGAATCTTGGGCACTTCGTGGGTTAGGCTGTGCTTGCGCATCTGGCTCAGCGCCGAGATCAAGTCCGAACTCACGCGCACGAGCCGCTTGGCCTCGGGCACGTTGGGCGCCTGGGGCGCGCGGCCCGGGTTCATCCACGCGTGCTCGAGCACTTGTGCGGCCGTGAGCCGCTGCGACCGATCGACCGTGAGCAGCTTGCGCACGAGATCTTTGGCTTCGAACGACACGTCGTCCCAGTCGGGCGATTCAAACTTGTACTGCGCCGCGACCACCTTTTCAAAAATCGCAACGTGATTCTCGCCGCGAAACGGTGGGTACCCGCACAGCAAAATGTACAAAATGACTCCAAGACTCCAGCAGTCGACCTCGGCGCCATAGGCCTCGCCGCGCACGACCTCGGGCGCCACGTATCCCGGTGTGCCACACGCCGTGAGCCGTTTCTCGCCGCGCTTCTGCGCGCGCGCAAAGCCAAAGTCGGCAATCATGACTTCTGCACCTGGCGCCGACGTCTTGAGCAAAATGTTTTCGGGTTTCAAGTCGCGATGCACGACGCCGCGCGAGTGAAAGTACGTGATGGCGTGCGTGATCTTGAGCATGACGCCGCGCGCGTCTTCTTCCGTGTAGCTCTTGCGCTTCACGAGTGCGTCAAAGAGCTCGCCCCCGGTACACAAGGGCGTCACAATGTAGTAATACCGTGGTTCCTCGTAATAGTCGAGCAGCGGCACGACATTTGGGTGGTTCAACGTGCGCATAATGTCGACTTCGTGCTTGAGCGAGACCACATCCGAGAGGCTCAGCGAGCTCTTGGCGATACACTTGACGGCGACCTGCTTGCGCGTGCCGCGGTGGGTCGCAATGTGCACGACCGAGTACGCGCCCGAGCCGAGCTTGCGGCCGAGCTTGTACGCGCGGTGGAATGAAAACTCGGGCGCGCTCTCGCCGCCGTCCGACGTCTGCCGCGTCGGCTTGAGCAGCGTCGGCCGCAGCATCGATGACCGCGCCGAGGACGCGCCCTTTCCGTGGGTGTACGCCTGGGCCTGGGCCTGGGACGCCGCCGACGCGTCGCACAGCTCGGCCGCGGCCTTGCGCTGCGTGTACAGTGCCTTCATGATGGCGCCATAGGCCGCCTTGACGTTCGTGGTCCACACAGCCGACGCCGTCTCGAGCTTGACTTCGCCCGCGGCCGCAATGAGCTTCTTGACGTACCCGCTGCAGGCGCCGTCCTTGACTTCACCGACAATCTGGTCGAGAATGAAAATCATCTCGTCTTCCTGGTGGCACTCGTGCATGTCGCGAATCAAATTGGCCAGCACGGAGTGCTCTTCTTCAATGCGTCGTCCGGCCTGGGCCGCCGGCGAGACTTGAGAGACACCACAGCCGCCACCGTGGAAGACGACGTCACTGCTGCCCGTTGGCTCGCCGACCTTGTGTTCGTACTTGCTCGCGCTGTACTCATTATTCACAATGTACTCAAAGATGGCGCGGCCCAGCTTGGCCGGACTCTCGCCGTCGATCCAGCGCTCGAGCGTCTTGATCCACTTCTTGCAGTCTTCTTCTTTGGGCGCCTGGATATAGTACGTCATGACGGCCCCGTCGCTCTCCGTGTCTCCGCCAGCAGCTCCGCCCGTCTCGCTCGAACCACTACTCGTCTTTTTCTTCTTGGTACTCAGGCGCGTCTCCTTGTGGTGGACAAACATGCACGCCAGTGCACTGCGCCCCGAGCCACGCACACGCGGACGCTTGCGAGCGACAATGACAAAGCTGTGCGGGTGGTTGCGGAACGTATCGACCGCCTCGACGCGAAGCACGTCGCCGCGAGAGATCTCGCCACGCAAGAGCCGCTTCTCGATCGCCGCGAGGTCCTTGTGGGAGGCCTCGCCGCCCTGCGCCGCCGCGACGTGGCTCGGATTCTTGCTATAGTACACGAGCGACGACTTGGTGAGACAGAAGAAGCGCGGCACCCAGTGCTTGAAGAACGGCGCGCGCTTCAGGAGCATAGCACTGAGTAAAATGTCGTGCGTGTTGGCCAGCAGCGCCGCAGCGCTGCCGCCGCTAGTCGCGCGCGCCAACAACACGCTGTTTCCGCTACCAACGTTGGTGCCACCATAGTTGCTGTTGTGGGAACCGTACGCGCTGAGGTGGTGCGGGTGGAGCGGCGGCGCGTGGGTCATGGCGATCGTGGGCATAGCCGGCGGAGGCGGCAGCGGTAGAGGCGGCGCAGGACCGAGCACAGTGTCGCAGCTGAGCCGCTTCTTGCAGGACACATCATCGGAGGAGGCAGCGGCGTCTCGACTGGCCTGCTTGCCGCCGAGCGAGTGGCGCGGCTGGATCACGACGGCCGTGCTCGCGGGGTCGGCATGCGAGCGCTTCTTCATGCTGGGGGGCGCGATAAATTACGGTGGGGGGAATGATAAATAACGTTGGTTTGTTGGGAGTTGGAAATGGTGAGTGTGACCACGGGGGGAATAAGCCAACGGGAAATCCTGAGTTGGATGAGTTTGATTGTGAGGAGGGAAGGCCAACGGCGGCTGCACGAGAGACCCGTTGGAACTTGGAAAGTTGGCGTTGGAGGCGCGAATGATGATGATAAATAGGAGACCACCGTCTTCGTCCTCGACAGCAAAAGCTTTTTCTTGGGGGTCGCCACGTCTGTGCGTACGGAACTGGAAGGAAAGCCAGACAGACAGGCTGAATAAAATAGTTTTGTCTTCTACAGTACTACTCGAGATCCCAGAGCAGACACACAGGACAGAAAATCGAACCTTGCCAGTCAGCTGCATAAATTACGGACCCTTCCCAAAGCAGCAGAACCAAATCCACCACTGCAGTCCGCGATCAACAATAAACTTATCTATACGGATAAACAGCAATGCATAATGAATCCGCTTGACTCGAGCGGCTCCATGTCCTATTTGTTCCGGCTTCTGGGTCATCTATCATCGTGTTGTGAGACACAACTTGTGCCCCGTCAAGCTTCTTGAATAACATTAGTGACCCCAACCCAATGCGTCCCATGAGTGTCCCAAGGTGGGCTCCCAACAATTTGGGGAAATATTCAGAGTCTTTCTGTGGAACTGGGAAGGAAGCGCGATTAGGGGTGCAGAAACACACTGTATTTTACGTGGTATTTTTCTTTTCTTTACGGGTAGTGTGACCCACATCATTCCGACGCTTGCCCGAAAACCTGCGACATGTGGTCGTCATCAGAGTGAGGAGCTTCGCTTCATTCAATGTTTCTCGTCAATACTATACCGAATGACCGTCTTTCGGTTGCGTACTTTTCCGACTATAGCGCAGCTTAGCGGCGGCGCCGTGGGTCGCGGCTCTCGTTCACGCTGGACGAGAAGCCCTGCGGCGGCGGCGGCATGGCGCCCGCGGGTGGCCAGCCGTTTCCGTTGAGGTGAGGCGGAGGAGGCGGCGGCATCCCCCCGCGCGGGTCCATGGCGTCTTCTCGCGGTCGCTTGAATCCAGACGCAGCCATGTGGTCGGCAAACGCTCGTGGTGGCGGCGGTGGCATAAGTCCACTGGGTGGACCGCCCAGGTGGTGTGGCGGCGGCGGTGGGCCACCCGCCATGTGCGGAGGCGGAGGAGGTGGTCCTCCAATGCCCATGCTCGTCATCCCCGTCGGAGGTGGCGGCGGACCGCGCTGCATTGGCATCGACGGCTGCGCAAGCGACGCAGCAGCGGCCTGTGCGGCCGCGATCGCTGCCGCCGCCGAGATGGTCGACGGACCGCTCGCGTCCATGGGACAGTCCTGCTTCCAGTGGCCCTTTTGGCGACACTTGTGGCACGTGTACGACGGCGGTGGCACTTTGGCTTGCGTGCACTCGGAAATGTAGTGGCCCGGGATGTTACAGCGCTTGCACAAGTACCCATCAGGCGGCGCGCGTCGAGATTGTTGGCCGTTTTGCGACTGGTCTTTGGTCGGACAGTCCTCGATCCAGTGGCCCTTGATCTGGCACCGATTGCACGTGTATGTGTCGGGGGGCGGACGCCGAGTGGATCCGCCCATACCGCTCCCACCATCAAATGTCTTCTGCCCAAACGCCTGGAAATTGGCATTGTGGATCGCACTCGCGCGGATATTCGCACCGGCGCCGCCGGCCATGCCCGGCAGACTCTCGTCGGTAAAGTCGGCACGCCCACCGACGTCGTTGACACCGCCCACATCATTTTCATTGAGCACATTGTGGCCGCCATTGTACTTGTCATCCATGGGGTCCCCAGGGCGGTTGCGGCACCAAAACTTGGTGCTGTGATCGTTGCTTCCCGTCGCGACGACATGGCTCACGGGGTGCCACTGGATATCCCACACTGCAGCATCGTGGGCCTGCGGCACGGCCGCCAGCGGATCGTCCTTGCCGACCTCCCAGTACATGAGACATCCATCGTACGAGCCGCTCACAAAGAGCCGCTCGTACACGGGGTGCCACGCGACCGACGTCACTTCGCGCGTGTGCCCTTTGAACGTTGCAAACTCTTTGAGCATGCGAATGTCGTAAATCTTGATGAGCTGGTCGCGACTCGCCGTGAGCAGCCAATTGCCATTGTCGTTCCACGACACTTTAAACACGGTGTTCTTGTGACCGTGGAGTGTGTTGAGCGAGTTGCCCGACTTGGGGTCCCAGATCTTGATGAGGTTGTCTTTACTACCAGACGCGAGCAGCGATTTCTGCGGGTGGTACGCCACGCACTTGACGTCCCAGCCGTGGCCCGTGAGCGTGCGTTCTTCGCGGCCGCTTTCAAAGTCCCAGATCTTGACGGTCGCATCGTCCGAGCACGAGACAAACTTGAAATCCGTGGGCGAAAAGCTCAGCGATCGCACGGCCTCGCGGTGGCCCTGGAGCAGTTGCACGTTCGTCATGCTGGGCTGCCAGTACTTGATCACACCGCCGTGGTCCGCCGTGACGAGCCAGTTGTGGTTGTGGGACCACACCATGGCGCGCACAGCGTCGTCGTGGGCCTGGAGAATGGTCTCAAAGTTGAACGCGAGCCCATTCCAGAGCGTAAACTCGCCCACGGAATTGCCCGTGATCAGACGGCGCCCCTCGGGCGTCCACGTGAGGCAGTTGACGGGACACCGCTGCTTGTTGGTCGAGCAGCGGCAAAACTTGGTACAGACGCAATTGGCCAGGTCCTCGTCCAAGGCGTACGCGAGCGGCGGCAGCATCTGGCGCTTGTAGTACGAGTGCGGCGGCAGCGCATGCGCGCGGTACGACTTGGTCGGGAAGAACTTGCGGTGCATGACATAGTTGATGAACGTCGCGTTCGGGTCGACGCTCTTGCGCACGATGGGCTTGCGCAGCCGCTTGTGGGGCGGCACGCCGCCGGCGTAGAGGCTCGCGCTCACGTCGTGGCCGCTCTTGAGCACCTGCGCCTCGTGGAGCTCGTCGTCGTCCGGCATTAGAGAGGCTCGCTTCGTGACTCCTTGGGCTGTTCCCTCCCACCGATGAAATTGGGAACCGATATGGGCACTATGGGAGTATAGTCACTAAATGGAGGGGTCACTCTGATAAAGGACAATGTATAGTGACATGTAGCCATGTCTCCTTCCTAAAAAGGATATTTTGGGACGAATGCCCCAGGATGCAAAGCACGCATCGATGCTGACCGCGGATCTGCAGCGATGTCGGCGTCTCGTGGCGAGCATGCGCGGGTTGGTGATGGCGTCGTCGCTGCGTTTAAAGCTCCTGGCGGACACTCAGGCGGCGCTGGCAGCCCGCGATGAGCGGCTCCGCGCCAAGTGGGAACGAACGAACGGGGCACCGCCGCTGTCACCACGCGCACAGTATCTACGGTACTCAGTCTCGATAGATTATGCATTTTGCAGTTGAAGATTACATGGTAACGTTGTTGAGCTTTGGTACTTGTAGAGAATTTCGAGGACAGCGCATCCGAGTGATCCAGAGACAGTGGCGAAAGTGGGTTCTCCTTTGCCTTCGAATCGAGTGGGTGTTTACGCTGCTGCGTCCAATAGGTATCGGTGGCACCGCATCATTCTAGAGAAGATCAAGCTCGAACGAAAATGGCGAGCAAGGCGAGGTGCTGTCTATTTCCTTCCATGTCCCACTTCGATTGGTCTCGCGTTTGACGCAACGCTCATGGCGTCGCTTTAGGAATCAAACACTTCGAGACGAGCGCGTTACTGATTCAGCGCGTATTCCGCGGCGACTGCGTCCGAAGAAGAAGGTAGTGAATGCCGTATTTAGGAAGGGAGGAGAAGGGTTTGACTCACTGTAGTTCGTAGGAGAATCTATCCCCAATTTTCGATACTCGGTACGGTGGTGCTTGCCAAACGGGTCTCGCGGCTCGAGAGGCTACAAGAATGTCGAATCCAGTACCACAAGCGGTTGGAGAGTCAATGGTCAGCATTGATCCAGACGAAGCACGATCTGGAAACAGCACGAACCAACCAAATGGTGACCAAGCAGAAGATCGCCAAGGCCAAGACAACGACAAACACTGCGACGAGCAAGACGACAGCAGCGTCCCTCTTCATCGATGCAAGGCTGCTGGATGGCACCGTCGTGCGAATGGAAGCGCACCAATTATTGCTTCACGAAAGCAGTGAAGTGGATCGTCTCACGGAGACGCTGGTAAGCCTTGAGGCAGATATTCGAGGCCTGCAAGACTCGGACGGTGTCGTCCACCAAGCCGCTTCCATGATTCAGTCCGGGTACGTGTGTGGAAGGACTCGTGAAGGATTGGATCGTTACCAGCTCAACTTCTTTCAGCTATCGACAGTACCGAGTGCGAAATCAGCACGAGCTGGTCCGCAAGAGGCAGCACCTCGCATCCATTCGTCTTCGGCGTTCGAGCGAGATTTGTTACGAGCGTATGAACGTGGGCTTTCTCAAGCGACAGCAAGCGGCGTGGCAGCGTAGTGCACTGACTCTTCAAGGGTTCTACCACATTCTTAAGGCAAAGCAACTGCTCCATCTCTTTCGACAGAAGCGAGCCGTGGCCACGATCGAACGTACGTACCAACACAGGCGCGACCGTGTGGACGCCCACGCACGCCTCGCGCGTCGCCGCAGAAAGGTGCGTGCCCAGCTTTTCTCTTTGCGTCGATTGCGCCGCGTCATGGCTGCGTCTTGGGTGGTCTGGCGCGGTGTCGTCACGCACGAGAGAGGGCGACGCGCACGCATCTCTCTGGCACTCGCCACTGGCCACACCAAGTGGGTCTCCTCCAAGGCGGTTCGTCTGCAGCGCGTGTTCCGCCTTGCGATGGAACTGCGACGCTCTATGGATGACCAGATTACGCCCGGGCTGCACCCCGTACTTCGTTACATGGTGGACGCAGCGGTGGCCAGCTCCCGCGAGCCACGAGGCCAGTTCTCGCAGTTCTACCAGCAAGTCACTCAGACTATCCATGCGTGGCGCGAACCACCGAGACGACTCCACTTTCTCGCCAGGCGATACGCTCTCCCACTGGATATTCTCCCACTGGACGAGGTCTGGTCGTGGCTGATGAACGAGCAGCAGCAACAACGGGAACACGACTGGTTCCTCGATCTCCGAGTCCCTCTGCCGATCCGCACGCTCCGGTTTCTCGCGATACTCTCGCATTTCTTTACCCGCCAGGACCGCATCGCCTTCCAAATTGACCAAATCTGGCTCAACTATGAGGCACTCCAATGCGTACGCGACTACCTTGCGCTTCTCTTTGCCCACGACGCTGTGTGGTACACGCCAGCGACGACGTTCTCCGCCCATGACCGGCAACGCGCTGTTGAATGGCTTCGGCAACTCATACAGGAAGAGACCCAAGAGGACTCTCAGCCTTGGTCGATGGGCGCGACTGCCACTGATCTGCCCTACAGAGTTTTTCACTGCGTGCGGACCGATCTGTGCGAACGCTGCTTTGCAATGGAGAGGGACCGATCGGCGCGTAGCTGCTTGAGCTGCGGTCACCTCCATCACGAGCAGTCAACAGTAGCGCAACCGAGCCACGCAGTCATCTCACCTCTAGAGGATGAGGAAACTCACGAGCCGAAGTGGATCAAGGGCAGCGAGCGGTGCGACTTAATCGTAGTCAATGCGTTCTTCCACGCGCTCGCACCTCACGGCCATGCACATCGCGAGCTGTATACGCCCGAGACCATGTGGCAACTCGCCCTCGCGAAGGCGGTCGAGCCCGTCAGTCTCTTGTACGAGCGGCTCGAGATCCGCACGCTGAACGATCTCCTCGTCCAGGCCAAGGAAAGTGTGTGGGCCGAGATACTGCCCACCCAAATGGCCGCAAAGCTGTCGCTGTTTCTTCGATTGATAAAGCAAGAGCTGGTTGCGATTCACCAAAGCGCCGCGTCGTGAAAGAATGGGGGTTGACGATTGTACGTCAAATGCACGCAGATATGGCTTAGTTCTTCTTGTGCCTCCTGGTGATCACTACGGCCAATACGATCTCCTCGCAGTCAGAGCTCGTTGCTTGGTCTCCCACAATTGTCGCTGGAGATCTACACATGCAACGGTCTCCTCACCCTTGACCAAGGAACCGCAGGCCGAGTCGCGTGTACCAAGTGCCTCGAAACAAGAGCCGACACAGCAAGGGGTTATTTCCGCTCCTTGTCAAGGGCACATGCACAGAGTGCACCGTGGTGAGAAGAGCATGGCGGCCGTGACGCGGCCGATTGCGTTCTCCAGTATCTCGGAGTTCGGATAGTTCTCTGCTCCCTGTGTCGCGGCCAGCGTACCGGCACCGTTGAGTCCCAAGACGAGGTACGATGCGTTGCGCGTGGCTATGTACGAGTGGAGACTCTCAGCGATCGTTGTCCCGTCTTCTAGCGCGAGGATTTCGACCTCTCCAGTCACATTTGCGGTCGCTAGAAATTCGTGGCAGTGAGCAAAGGGCTGCTCGCCGTCGGCGCCGAGAAGCGGCTTCTGATAAAAGTGGACAATGCGAACGCTGTCGCTCGGTCGCATGAGCTTGAGCACGACACCGAGACAGCGCAAAGCCACTAAAGACGTATCCACGGCCACGACAAAGACGTATGACCGAATGGGGATCGAGTGGACCGGCATCGGTGGGACGAGTATAACAGGCAGCGGCGAGAACCGCAGCACCTCGCGCGGCACGTGGCCGACCTGGTCGATCGCTGGCCCACCCTTGCCGACTGTGCCTAGTACGACAAAGTCGACGCGGTGCTTGGCACACGCGTTCAGCAGCTCGGACGCCACGGACGACGACGGCACGTCGTGGGTCACGCTGTCGATCACGATGCGATTGCGCGGCAGCCGCAGACGGCTTGCGTGGTGCGTATACTCTATCGGAGACAACGTCAATGTGAGCGGGGGCAAATAGAGGAGGAAGCGAAACGGAACGGCCCGCCACCTTGGACGATGAAGTCGTTGGAGATGACGGGCAGTTGCAGGCTGTGGGCTCCCTGGTCTTCGTCGACGTGGACGACCGTGACGATCCCCTGGCGGCGCAGATGAGTCGTCGTCTCGAATGCGACGAAGGATTGGCCTGTCCCTCCGTCGGAATCGAAACGTAAGAAACCACGAGCGAGTTAAAAAGAGCACCACTGCACGTACGACTGCCGTCGACGCCAACGCAAAAGGCCGTGGTCGGTAACAGCCGTCGACTCTCGCTGTGGGCTAATCTTCCACACAGCATAATCACAGTGCGTTAGCCAAAGTCGGTGGAAGCCAAGTTGTTTGCATTGGTCTTCCTGACCAACTTCGAGTGCATGCCGTAGGCGAGTCAACAGCGTGTCAAGGTCGAGAAAGAACCCAGCTTCGCTCTCTCGTGCGGCGAGCCCCGGATCGTACTCGGCATCCTCAGACACACGGCAAATCTGATCGTAGGCCGCATCCGAGACCACGTCCACGTCGACTCCCTTGATGAGCGAGAGGATCTCGTGCGGATTACCCAGTAGCAGTTCGCGGAACGCGTCCTCGGATAGGTTTTCCTGTCATTTCCCCAGGGCAAGAACGAGACTCGTGAGATCTTTAGCGTCAGAGAGGGATCAAGGTGACTTACAAAAACAATGCCCAGTGCGACGCGCGTAAGCTGGAGACTGAGCTGCAGTGCCGGCGACGGCTTCTTGAGTGCGAGCACGTCTCGCATCTTTGAGCAAGTGGCCAAGGCGCGGACGCGAAAAGCCACGTGAATGTGGACCACTTCAGTTTGTAGCCATGTTTCGGAAGTTCAACGCCGTCAACATTACATTGCAGAGGTAGAGGTACAGAGGATAGAGTGGCTTCACTGTTGTGCGTTTTATTAGTCGCGATGGCGTACGAGCGCGAGGCCCCTGGCGCGCAGTTCGTCTTCCCACTGCGCGTAGCATGCGTCATAGTACGCCTTCAGTCGCTCGGCACGAATGATCTGGACCTCTTTATTCATCAAGTCCATCTCTTCCAACAGCCTGAGCGTACGTAGACAGCAAAAACACTGAGTGAGACCAGTCGTTCCAACCCAGCAAACCCGAAAAGTAAAAAGAAAGGCGCACTGCTTGTGCTGCTGCACGCGCGCGCCACTGCCGGCGCGCAGATTCTGTTTCTCTTCCCACTGCGCGCGATCGCTCGTGGCCGCGTAGGCCTTCGTGTAGGCGCGCGCCTGGTGGAGCTCTTCCTCACGTGCGATAAAGCGCGCGACGTTGAGCCCGGACGGCGTCTTCTTCACGGGCTTGGCTTCGCGGTAGCTTGAGATGCCCGCCGGGCGGTCACGGTCGATGGGCATGGAGACTATCGGCGCTGCGTTTTTTGTTTTGTCTGAGTGAATAGAGTTGGGTGGAGTTATTGTGAGTCCGTAGAGAGCGGCGTTTGTGTTCAACGACCAAGAGGCTACAGCATTCGCGTCTATCTTTATCTACGAGTCGAGAGTTGGTTCGTATTGATTGGATTCACCGCCCCTCTGGCCACACACAATAGATGGATGCACAGTGCAACAGTCACGGATAGCGACTACTATGGCTACTGTCAATCCTTCTTCCTCTTAGCGACCCAGGCCCACACCATCTCGCACTCGATCGGCGTTTCACCAGCCGAGTCCGTGACCTGCACATCCACCAGCACTTCACCACGGTCGGTGCCCGTGATTTGCTCAATCTAGAGACACGGGTAAACGCGATTAGTCTCGCTCCTTGCTCTGCCCATATGTGCATGTGCCTAATAGTGCACGCACCTGCTCGGGTGTGAGCGTCGCAACGGCCTGAAGATCTCCTTTGGCGACGCGCTTGTACCGGACGGTCATGCTCTTGATCAGCGGAATGTGCGAGTCGGGCACGTTCATGCTAAAGACCATACCGCTCGCCGACTCGGCCAACAGTGCCATGCCACATGCGTGGACACCGCCAATGTGGTTCTGCACGCGCCAGCGGTTCTTGAGTTCCACGTGGGCGCGACTGTTGGTCCAGTCGTTGATGTGGATGCCCATGGTCAGCGCCATCTTGACCTGCGAGTTGAAGAGAAACGATATGGCCGACTGCTGGATCGGCTTTGGCAGCCCTGCGCCCTTGATCTTGGCGAGGGTGCGGCTCAGGCGGTTCAACTTCGACATGGCGCTTCAAACTTGCAAGTGTCGAGTCTGGGGGTGTGAGCTGTTGAAGATCTCACGTCGGATTGTCGGCATGGAAAACGCCCGCGAGAATCAGAATCAGAATCTGATTTGACCGAGACGTGATTACGTGAACGCGTAATCGACTTCTGATTGGCGATCTTTTTGCACCTAATCTGGTTCTAGGTTTTATTGGGTGATTACACCGGTAGTTTTACCGGTATTCAGTCATGCTGGAAGTGCAGTTGAACAGATCATCACTCTTTCGTTTCCTTTTTCTTCACCTTTTCTCCTCACACAATTTGTGCAACCAGCTGAAACGACGCACCGGACGGAAAAGCCGCGCCGTTGCCATCGATCGCCATCCACCGACACCTCTCTATCTATCTACGTATACGTGAGTAAAGGAGAAGGGGGTTTCCTACCTACCTCTCTCTCCCTCTCTCTCTCTCTTCCTGTATGGACGCGTTCGGGTTCCCCGCCATGGCGACCGAGGTTCAAAAACTGGACGGTGATCGAGGCGGCACGTCTGTCTCCGCGTCAGCATCACCGTCATTGTTTGCAACAGCCATGGCTGCCGAGGACGTGGAGAAGCGCCGCACGGTCAGCGATGCGTCGACGTGCTCGTCGTCGATGCCCAGTTCCAGTGGCAGCAGCGCCTCGCTCGCGGTCACGGCGAATGGCGAGTACTACAACCCCGTGGTCATGTCCTTCATTCGCGACGATTGGATCCAGCAACAACTCCATTTGCGGCAAGACGAGTACACCATGTACGAAAAGACCAACATCGTCACGGGCACGTGGAATGTGAACGCCAAGAAACCGCTCACGGCGGCCGACACGGCCAAGATGGCCCAGTGGCTCCAGTTCCAGCAGCAAGCGCAAGGACAGGGCCAAGCGCCAGCCTCGGCGGTGCTGCCCGACATCATCGCGCTCGGCTTCCAGGAGATCGTGGATTTAAATGCCGTAAATGTTGTCGTCAGTAACCAGTCGTCGTTGCGAAGCACGCAGTGGGAGGAGGCGATTCTCGCCGCGCTGAACCAGCATATTTCGAAGAACCAGTACAAGCTCTTGCTCTCGAAGAATCTTGTCGGGATCTTGTTGGTCGTGATTGTACGTGTGGACCATCTCGATCATATCAAGGAAGTGTACGGCGCGACGGCCGGGGTCGGCCTCATGGGCATGATGGGCAACAAGGGTGGCGCGGCTGTTCGGCTCACGTTCTACGACTCGACGCTGTGCTTTGTGTGCGCACATCTTGCGGCGCATCGCGAGAATGTTGCGGGGCGAAATGCCGACTATATGAACATCCTCTCGAAGATTGACTTCAAGGACACGAGTGACGATTCGCTCACGCATGATGTCGGGTATCTCAGTGGCGAACCACCGATATTGAACCACGACTTTGTCTTCTGGGTCGGTGATCTCAACTACCGTATCAGCGATGATCTCTCGACAGAGGAGTGTTTCCAGTATGCGGAATCAGGACGAATCGGGCCCATGCTCGCACGCGAGCAATTGTTGACGGAACGGAAGCGAGGCAATGTGTTCCACGAGTTTGAGGAAGGCCCGATCCGATTTCCACCGACCTACAAGTTTCAGGCTGGTACGTCTGTCTACGACAAGCGACCAGAGAAGAAAATTCGCGCGCCGGCTTGGTGCGATCGTGTGCTGTGGAAGGCAAAACTTCCAGAGCACGTCACGCTTCTGCACTACAACGCTGTGATGGAGATGGATATTTCTGACCACAAGCCCGTCCACGCGTTCTTCGATGTGCAAGTGAAACACCAAGTACTTGCAAACAAGAATCAAGTCATACGCGACATCATGATGCAGCTCGACAAGTGGGAGAATGACAACATGCCCAAAGTTCGCCTCCTCAACGGTGAAAATGACGAGCTGAGCAGCGGCGTGCTCAACTTCCCGCACTTAAAGTACGGACTCGAGCAAGGAAAGAGTGTTGTGATCGAGAATACGGGCGTGGTTGTCGCTCATTTTCGATTCATCCCCAAACTGGAAGATGTCACGTTTTGCAAGCCATGGTTGCGTGTGATGCCAGCATTTGGGATGATCCCGCCGAAAGAGAAGATGGAGATCCGCATCACGGCTAGGATTGACGAAGACACAGCCAAGGCGTTAAGCAGTGGCGACGATACACTCGATGACACGATGATTTTAAGGGTTGAGACCGGGCGCGACTACTTCCTGCTCATCTCTGGCACCTACGACACATCGTGCTTTGGGAGTTCACTCGAGCAACTCGTTGCTTGTTCCAGCCCAGTGCGTCAGACAAAGCGTGCGATAGCTTCTTCTGCGTCGTCTTCTCCGCCGACTGCGTCATTTCAAGTTGATCGACACCCACATCAGCACCAGCCCGAGTCAGAAACTCCTCCTGCTACACAGAAAGTGCCGAAGGAGTTGTGGCGCATGATCAACGATCTCTTTCAACACTCGATGCAAGAGAGGAATTTATTCGTCGAGCCAGGGAACAAGCAAGAGCTGGTGTTGCTACGAGAGGCACTAGACACGGGCGCACCGTTCCCGCCACACACTTCGTACTCCATGGCCGAGTTGCTGTTGGCGTGGCTTCAGAGTCTTCGAGGCAGCGTTGTGCCGGACGATATCATCGTGCAAGCTCTTGCGAACGGAGCTGGTAACGTTACCCAGACTTGCCGCTTGCTGCTCGACACATTACCTCCAGTGAGATACAACGTGCTTGTCTACATCGTCGCCTTCATCAAAGAAGTACTCAAACATGTTCAAGGTAACAAGCTCACGGCGGAAAAGCTGTCATACGTCTTCAGCCGATGCATTGTATCGCAGTACAAGCCAACCCATCAGCACCGTAGCAGCCACGGCGTAGACAACGTCGCCAGTCTCGGAACTGCCCGGAGTACGACACCACCGACGTCGCAAAGTTCGTCTGCATCCTCAGCACCGTCATCGGCCGGCTCCAACCAATTGTTTCCCGAGGAAAGATTGCGACAGAACGCGCGCGAGGCCGAGATTGCACAGTGGAATGCGGCGCAGCGAACCGAGAAGATGGAGAAGATGCTGCTCCACTGGCTCACGACGAACGCCTTGTAGATCACACCTCATCTTAAGAGAGAAAAGAATACCCGCGCGTGCAATCCCCCAAGACTGCGTGGAGATAAGCAATAAAAAATGATCGCGATTTCTCAAAATCACGCATTATGCATCAGCCGCATCTATCACACGAAATCACGACCGCCAGTTCTCTCCCGCGACTCGTGAACGTAGCTTACCGCTTGAGCCAGTGCACCTCGACTGGCCAATTTTACAGCACACTGATCGTGAAGAGCGTGATGGCACTGCCATCGAAGAGTGGCAGCACTTGGTTCCGCAGGAAAATGACGCCCCACGTAAACGTCGTGAACCAAAGGTGCGTGAACTGGTTGATCTGATACTTGCGGATCACGATCGGATGGGGCACGGGCAGCAGACCGACCATAGTCGTCGTGCGCAGGAAGTAAATGACCGCGTCCTCGTCCAGACTCCCGCCGGCCTTTTCACACGCATTCTCAATCTACCAACAACACCATACAAACGTCAGCAAAGATAAAACAGCAAGCATCCTCCTCCACGCCACAGAAACGTACCTGCGGCACGAGGTACTGCAGCAACCGCAGACTCGTCGCGAGTGGGAGCCGTTTCTTCCACGACATGAGCCATTCCTCGGTCGGCACAAACTCGCCGTCACTGTTGCGTGGCGTCTTGGTCTCGTCCGCCGTCGGAGGCTCGGCTGTCGACTCAGTTTCGCTAGTCGTGGCATTGTCGCGGCGCGCCGCCGTCGACGTCGACGATGCCGGCCGCACGGGGGGCAGCTGCAACTCGTTGAGCTGCTGAAACACATTCTTGTTCTGGATCATGGCGTACACGACCTGCTGGTTGCCTTCGTATTGGTACTGAATGATATTGTCAAACGTCTCGAGCAGGAAAAACACCAAGTGGTGGTTGGCCTCATTGTCAAAGAGGTACCGCGGCTGCGAAAAGAGCTTAAAGAGCCGCAGCAGCCGCACGGCCGAGACCATGTGGAGCTTCTTGCAGTACGGCGAAATGTTGCAAATGATCGTGAGAAAGCAGTTGTAGACCGAGTTGAGCTTCTCGTAGCCGCTCACGATAATCTTGTGGAGACACACAATGAGCAAGTCGGCGTGGTTGCCCGTAAACTGCGGCAAATCGGCGAGCGGCAGGCGATTGTCAAACGGCTTGTTAAGGCTCACGCCAAAGTCGCGCTCGCCGCTGAGCAGCAGCAAAATGAACGTGCAAATATGGAGCATGCCGACTTTCGACGGCTCTTGGCGGCCCTCGTACATGAGAAACAGGAGCGGCACGACGAGCTGGTTCACGTCAGCCTTCTTGAGCACGAATTGGAGAAACCGCTTGTTTTCGTCGAGCAGTTTCCACAGCAGCACGAGCAATTCCTGATGCGACTTGATCTGCTTGATCGAGTTCGGGAGAAGCGTGTTCATGGATTCGTGGTAGTTGTTGAGCAGCCGCGAAAGGCCACCGAAAATGAGCTGGAAGTCTTCTTCGCGCTGCAACGACGACAGCAGCTTGCGGTACACATTCACGCCCAGCGGAAACTCCCAGTGGCCAAAATCGCCGCCGGCTTCGCTTCGCGTCGACTGTGGACGAATCGCCGACGGCGTGTTGGCCGGCTGCGGCTTGGTGTTGGCCATGACCTGGGTCTCGCTGGTTTGCCCAAAGTCCAGCAGCACGAGCAGGACTTGCAGCGACACGTCCACGAGCGTCTCGCGATCGTCCGAGACAATGCTACCGGCGTAGGGCACGCCCCACCCGACGGGATCGTACGAGACCACCATGTTCATGAGCGAGAAAAACAGCGTCGACGAGAACGGGCACTCGGACGACGTCGCGACTGCCAAGAACCGGTCCTGCCACAGCGTGCACGTCTCGGCCGTTTGGTACAAGATCCCGGAAAAGCACGTGAGCAAGAGCTTGAGCACTTCCTTGCGATTCTTCTCGTACACGACCGAGTGGACCACATGCGTATCCGGGTACCCGACCCCGGCGTGCCACAAGAGCGACGGGTACACGAGCGAGTTGGTCGCCGTGACGCCGCTGCGCTGCGCACTGCGGCGCTCTTCGCCAAAGCCCTTGTACCCGTGGATCGAGACCGTGTACTCGGGCAGGAACAGTAGCCCCATGATGGCGTGGATCATCTGCACCGCGAGCGGCTCCTTGGACTTGGTCTGCCCCGCGGCCTCGGCGCTGGCGCCACTGTCGTCGTCGCCCTTGAGTTGGTCGGCCAGCGACGCGTCGTTTTCGCTGCGCTCGACGGGCTCATCGACGCTCCAAAAGAGCTCTTCGACAAAGTCGTCGCTCGTGTCTTCCAGGATAAACGGCACGAGCCGCGTGAGCACGCGCACACAATTGGTCGCCTGCGGATAGTACTTGGGCACGGGTGTGTCGACAATCTGTACGAGCTGCGACACGGCCTGGCGCAGCATGGTCGCGAGATTGGCCGGCTGCTGGCGGCGCAGCATGCGCACGTCGTCGGGCTGAATGAGCGTGAAAATCTCCTCGGCGACCGTCGGGATGCGCCACAGTTTGTCCCAGAACTCGAGGTTCTTGGACGAGATCACTTCGTTATTGAGCTTATAGACGCTCTCGCGGAACTTGCTTTTGCTGTCCGAGTTCCCCATGGCTGTGCTGGTAAGAGAGAGAGAGAGAGGGCGTGGGCTTCGCGGTCGGCGCTATTAGTGCTGTTGTGGGGTCTTTCTCCTGCTGACACCTCATGCACGAGAGACGAAGAGAATGATGGTGATGGGTCCGAGCCAGCTCTGCAGGAGTACCAATTGTATGGTACATTACGTGGTCCACATAAACGGACGTCGCTTCCATGTGGTCCACGCTATTTATCTCCGCCAACGGGTTTTCTTTCCTTCCTCTTCATCTTGTTTCGGGTCATCTTGTTCTCTCCAGCTTGAAGAAATCCGACCGGCTGAAGCCCTCTGGAAGAGACAGAGCCCTCTCGCTCTCTATTATATCACCTCTCTATCTATCTCTATCTCTGCGGCGCCGTGGGGATCACGAGCGACCAGGCAGCACAAGTACCCTATCTATTAGATATGGAGGCGCGCAACGGCAAGTGGGTCAACGTCGACTATTCGCAGCGCGTGCTCGACGACCACGACGCCGCATCCAGTAATGGCCATGGCGACGCGCTGCGGCACACGGCGTCGCTGCGCCGCAGCAACAGCGGGCGCAACGCGTCCGCGCCGCCGGACGGCGACGAGTACTATATCCACATTACCGTCAGCGAGCCGGTGAAGCAGGGCGAAGGCATGAACGCTTACATTTCGTACAAGATTGGCACGAGTACGAACCGCCCACAGTTTACCAAGAGCTCCATCTCGGTCATTCGACGGTACTCGGACTTTGTCTGGCTCCACGGCAATCTCTCGTCCATGTACCCGGGCGTGGTCGTGCCGCCGCTTCCGGAGAAGTTACTGGTCGGACGCTTCTCGCCCGAGTTTATCGAGTCGCGCCGCCGTGCGCTGCAAGTGTTTCTCCACCGGTGCTCGCTGCACCCGGAATTGCAGCACAGCGAACACCTCACGACGTTTCTCGAAGCGAGCGACGAGGCGCTCGCGGCGTTCAAGGCCGACCCGCGCCACGCCGGACTCAAGGGCGCGCGCGGGACGCTGTTTCAGTGGCTGGACGACACGGTTGCGACCATCTCGACGACGCTCGGCGCGGCCACGAGCGTGCAGCTGGAAAAGACGAGCGCCGACGTCGAAGTGGACGAGATGATGAACTACATTGACGGACTCGAGCCCATTATGACGGGTCTCCACAAGCACGCGAACGGACTCACGAAGCGCGCGCGCGAAATCGCCGATGGACTCTTTGAGTTTGGCGTGGCCTACTCCCTCTTGGGCAAATCGGAAGAGAACCCGTCGCTGCAAGAAGGGCTCCGCGAGATTGCGCACTGCGCCGACCGGCTCTCTCTGCTCGCGGCCGAGTTTGCCGAGAAAGAGGCGCTCCATTTTGAAGCGCCGATTCTCGACTATATCCGCTTGGTCGGCGCCGTCAAGGCTGCACTGTACAAGCGCAATGACGTGCGCGGCTCGTACGCACTTGCGGTCGCCGACTTGGACGCGAAAAACGCCATTGTGCAAAAGCTCGTCAAGCACAAGAGCACGTCGGACGACAAGTTTCAAGTGGCCGAGAGCGATGTGCTCAAGGCCCAGCAGCGCGTCGACGACGCCAAGCTCGAGTTCGACATTGTCACGGAGCGCGTCATGCGCGAAGTCGAGCGGTTCAAGCGCGAAAAGCTCGCGGATTTCAAGCGCATTGTGCTCGACTATGTGCAGATGCAGATTGCCTACAGCAAAAAGGTTGGTCCTGCTTGACGAGAGGATTTCTTTAGGATACGGACGTCTCATGCGGTCTCTTTGGGTTGATCGAACCATAGGTGGAGGAGGAATGGAGCCAAGTGATCCCCAAGCTCGCGGCGATCCGCATTGAAGGATCACCGTCCGAGTCGCTCCAGTCAATCGCGTCGACGTCGTCGGGCGGCGGCGGCATCGTCATCCAGGAAAACTACATCCCGTCCAACGGCCCGCCGCCCGCCGAGAAGACGCAGGCGACGGACACGGGCTCGGGCGACGACGTGTCGAAAAACCTGCTCTCGCTGATGCTCGACGACGATGATGATGACCAAGATGAAGGCGAACACAAATCGTCAGTCGAGAGCTTTGATCACGAGCAGCGCACGCGCGCCAAGCAGCGCGTCCCTGTGCGATCCCAGCCCCAGCGAACGCCGCCGCCACCGCCGCCTCGCACCGCGAACGCGGACGTCGCCTTGTAGACGTCCGTCCCTATGCAAAGCGCGGCTTCTTTCGTAAAGTAATATCTCTTTTTTCTTTTCTCCTTTAGGCTCGTCTTTCTCCTTTCTACGGTAAACCCTCAGACGCTCTCGTGTTGCGGTCGGCGGCGGGCGAGCATGGTCGCCGTCTGCTCTTTCGTGGGCAGCTCCCAGCGCGCGTAACTGTCGTCGTACGTTTCCTGTCCGGCCGCGCGCTTGCGTTGATGCTTTTTTTCCGTCACGACAAAGACGGCGACACCGGCGCCCAGACAGGCAAACGTGATCCCGAGCAGCAGCGCCCAGTCGCTTCCGGCATAGCCCATGAGCTTGGCCCATCCAAGCGGCACAAAGTCACTCGTCGGCGTCGCACACACGCCGTCCTTGGTCGCGGTACCCTTGGCGAGCTGCACGGGGTACGTCGAAAACATGTAGAGGTTACACGGCCCCGTGCCCTGGATCGTGCCGCGCGCGAGGCGCATGTAGCCATTCTCGCCCCACATGGTGCCCCACGTATTGCGGAGCACCCAGTACTTCTCGCCTTTTTCCGTCTCGCCAAAGCCGACGATCACGACCGCGTGGTTCACGGCCTTGCCGTCGCTCGCGCAGTCGTGGGCGTCGTAGATGCCGCCGCCATAGTGGCGAAAGCCGTCTCCGAGCGCGTCAATATTGGACGATACGGGCCCGAGCAGCACAGCCCGCATGAGCGCGTCTTCGCTGTTGGGCTCCACAGCGACATAGTCGGACGTCGATTTTGTCCACGCCACGGCGACCTGCGCTGGTGTGACGGACTGGCACTGCGTCTCGCTCACGCTCGTGGCCATGACGTACGGATAGTTGCTCGCACACGCGACGCCGTTTGGTGCCATGCGGGCCATGTACTCGAACGCGAGAAAGGGCATGCCGCCTTCGCAGCCGTTCGAGGACGCGGCCATGTCGGGGAACTTGCTGTGGATGTGGTCGAGCGGTGCCGAGCAGCTGAGCACTTGCTCGACGCTCAGCGGCGTCGCCGTCACGTTATGCTCGATCGCGAACCGCGACTCGATCACGGAGACGGCCGAAAATGCCCAGCAGCTCCCACACGATCCCTGGTTCTTGATGGGCGTGAGGTACTTGCCGTTCTCAATCTCGAGCCAGTTGTAGCTCTTGGGCAGTGGTCTGACGGGTGCAGCGACCGACGCCGCCTTGGCGTCCCATTTCGAGCCGTCCTGGAAACTGATGGAGATGCCCTTGTTAGTGGCGACCTTTTCGTACACGGAGTGGAGACTGCGCGGCTTGGACTTGCGCACGGCAGGCAAATCGACGCGCGACTTGAGGAAGCGCGCATACTCGTCGTGGCTCAGATCGCTGAGCGCGTTCCACGAGAGAAAGTAGGACGCGTCGCCCGCGGCATGACGCGCATTGTGCTGCTCGAGCACGCGCCGCGTCGCTTCAAGCGCGTCTGCCTGCGCCTCAAGTGACTGCCGCCGCGGCCCCACGCGTGCGCTTGCACCGAGCGCGCGCTGCCACGCTGGGAGCCGTGGCAGCTTGGCGTCAAATGCGTCCACGACCTGTTGCAGTTGGCGTTGGCGCGAGGACAAGTCGCCATGGCTGCCGGGCGAGATCTCGGCCACCGCAGCGTTCCAGAGCGCGCAACTCAGCAGCCACAGAGACGCGACGTAGATCTGCATAGCCGTGTCTGAATGGAGAGCAATGGACGCCGTGGGGAAGTGCTGGGCAAGCGCACGAATGTCGAGATGAGGTAGATCGTACTGGGTGGGTTGACCTGATTTGGGAGGAGCTTCATAGCCTCCCCCTCGAAACCGATTGCCGCCAACAGCAGAAAACGGTCAGTTACAAACTGATACCGAGTTTGTATCCAATTGGGTGAATTAACTTAAATGGGTAGATATGGAGTATCAGCTCAAAGAGAATCAAACGTAGCCGTACTCGCGCTCGCTGCTCGCCGCCGACGATGTCTTTGCCGAGTGGGGCACAGACAGAGTCCCCGATGAGAAGTCGTGGCCACTGTCTCCACCGTTGTGGTCGTCTTCTTCTTCGCCTTCGTCATCTGAGAACCGAGGATCGTGCACCGACGACGTGTCCGACATTGGCGACATAGGGGGCGACACGATGCTGCCTCGCAGCTCTGGGTTTTCGTCCTGCATCCGAGCCATGAGCACGCTATTGATCTTCTTAGTGGCGGTCAATTGGTCACGAGCTTCATTCAGCGAGTCGGTGAGTTGATGGACGAGCCGCTGTAGTTCTGCGTTCTGGCCCACGAGCCGCTGGGTCGCGGCCTTGTCTTTGTCGGCGGCACCACTTTGCTGCTGCTGGCGGAGTAGGTTGTCGTACGCGTCCTTGTACTCTTTCATCTCATCGGCGACGCGCTTAGCCTCGGCACGCGCCACGGCGAGTTGTGTGGCTAAGTGGGATCGTTCCTGGAGCTGTGTCTGCACGTCGGCGAGCGAGCGGTGCGGGCCGACGACCGTCTTAAGTTCCTTGGCGAGCTCCGCCGACCTGGACCGCAATGCATTCCGCTCGCTCAACACCGCGAGATGGTCCTGCTCCAGCTCCTCCAGCTTGGCTTGCGTCGACGTGAGTTGTCTTCGTAGTTCCTTGGCGGCCTCGGCCATGGCCTCGGCTTGGGCATGAGCTTCGTCCAGTGTGCGACGATAGCTATCGGGAATCTCAAATTCCTTGTCAGTCTGCGTGGATCGATCTCTCAGATCAGCCGCCGCTGCGCGCTCGTCGATTGCTTTGGCGAGCTGCAGTTGACACGCCTGGTGGAGTCTCGTCTCGTCCGCTAGTCGTACTCGCATCTGTTGCAACTCGCGACTCGACACGGAGAGTTGCACATTGGCTCGTTCTAATTGCATGAGACGAAGGTTCTGCGACTCGATGCGGCTGTCTTTCATGTCGAGTGACGCCATCAGCTCGGCCTTCTCGTGGTCGGTGGATTTCACGAGCACCGACATGGACGCGAGCTTCTCCTGGAGCATCGCGATCTCCTTGTCTTGCGCCAGCAGGCGATCGTGCATGAAATCCGCGCCACCATCCGATGCAGCATTGAACGAATTACGGCCAGTGGGGATACTTGCCGTTCGCATCAATGGGAGCGGACTATCACTAGCGCTGTTGATGGAATTGTTCCAGCCGGCCGGCGGTACGTAATCGGATTCCAAGCTGAAAAAGTCGGCCAACTGATCGGATGAGGAAGCTCCTGCAGGAAGCTCGGCGATCTCGGCCTTAGGTTGGACGAGACGTCGTGGCTCAACTAGATTTCTCGGCGTGATATAATATGATCGCCGGCCTTTCGGAATACTTTCCTGGGCCGAGCCGGTGGTGGGGGAGCCGTTCTGCAAGGACGATGCTGGATCGACAAACAAATTGACCTCGTCACGATGCGCGATCTCGTCGGCTTGCTGCGGGATGGCCCGTGCGCGGAAGCGACGAATGAGTAGCGCCAGGATGTCGCGGTGCTGCGGGTTTTGGGCAATCAAGAAGAAGCACGAGACACCGGCGAGCTGCTGCTTGCGCTTGACGTCGCACGTGTCTCCATCCCGACACCCCAGCATACTGCCGAGCTCTTGTACTTTTAGCGTGAACCGCAGCTGGTCGGTCGGATCCACGAGCACCTGTAAATGCACGTGGTATTCCGCGCTTGCAACCACTCCTCCTTCGTCTTCGTCCTCAGAGATCTTGACCAGCATCACACGGTCTGGAGCAATTTTGATTTGGAAACTGTCAAACTCGTTGCTCGCCAATGTTGCCGAGAACGATCCAGCTCCAGCGTCCAGTAGGATATCCACCATGTCTTTCACCGCCGGGTCGATCACCAGCGGCCGACTGAACTCGACCACTCGCACGAGATCTGGGAACCGTGTCGACTGACAACGCACCGAGATGCGCGCTTCAACATCGTCGATCGACGGAAAGTACCGCCCACAACGAACGCCCTTGATGAGGATGAGATCGTGCGACGGTGTTTTTCGATACCAGGTGAAGCTGAATTCACTGAGCTCGTCGTCCTTGACGCCAAGCAATCGGCTGCCACCACCACTGGTCGTCACGACCACTAGAGGTGACGCCAAGTGCCCGTCACCGCTGTGCGAATCGTCCGTCGCTTCAAGCTGAAGTGCCAAGTGGTCAAACCACCCATCGACAGTCTCGCGGTCTTCGTAGGAGCGCGCGCGTGGCGTGGCACCCATGATGCGGAAAAGGTTCTTGACACCGTCGCTGTTCTTGACACGGTCAATCGACTCGCCCCACTGCTTCATCTTGCCCGGCGTATCGGGTAGTGTCCCAAACGGTGTATTCGGACTTAACGCTGACGGATGCCGCATGGGACTGCGTGCTGAAGCTGACTCGCCAAACGACGATGAGCGCTTGAGAATCGGCTCGTTCATGATCTGGCTGAGCTTGGACGACCACATGGAGCTAGTTGCTGATCCTTTGGCCGGCGACGGCGAGGCACTGCCGTGCTGCAAAGGCGATGGCGGGAGCGGCGGCGCCGGCGGCGGTAAGCGGCTATGGAACACGAGTGTACACGGGAAGGTCGTGGTTTTGGCCGCCTGGATGATCGACGCGAACACAAAGTCTGTTACGACCTGGCCGTTGATCGAGTACAGCATGTCGTGGAGTCGCACGGTGCCGCTCGCCTCGGCATTGCCCATGGACCCATCGGGTTTGCGGCGAAACGACTTGACAAACGCCCCGCAGCCGTCTGGCCGTGAGTACAAGTCCACATACAATGGTCCGGGATCGTTGTACACGACCGTCACGACATGAACCGGCTCATTGCCGTTCGTGGGACTCGACAAGCCGGAAAAGAGCGAGACGTTGACGTTCGCGGCAGCGTCGCTGAGCGCGGCCGCTAGGAAACTGCTGCTACGCGAGAGCGACTCGGCCAGGCTGTTGCGCGGCGACGACGCCGTGCTGGCCGTCGGGCTGCTAGCACGCTGGATGGAGATATCTGTGGCTGACTGCGTGCGGCGTCGGTCAAGAGGTGGCGGCGTCGACGCTGATCCTTGGGCGAACGCCTTGCCGGCTGCTGGCGCGGGGCCGCCCTTGCCGTTGGCGAACTCCATGGGCGAGGGTACTGTATCGACGTCGTTGGCCATGGAGGAGGAAGAGAGGGAGGAGAGAGAGCAGCGAGGAATACCCGCTCTTCTGGCTTGGTGGTCACCGCCTTTGACTTTCCTCGTTCTCCGTCGTGGGGAAACTATGAAAACTCAGATAGCCTATGGAAAGAACCCACTTTATCGTATTTAAACCAATGATATGCCTATAAAGATTATTTATAACCAATAGGATAGCCGTAAAACGCATGTCAGGAACCGAAAATAGTTTTTTCTGACTGTGTGGGATCCTCCATGTCACTCGATGGAGGAGTCAGGCACAGAAATCAACCCAGAACCGGTTCAAGTACCGGTATTCTACTGGTGGTTATTTCAGAGTGGGTGGATTTCCAAGGCGACACGGAGCGATAACCCCGGCAAAGGAGAGGAATATGAGCGACGCGAAGAAGACTCAGGAGGCGGAGGAGGAGGTCGCCAAGGTGGCGGTGGCGGATGCGGACGAGGCAAAGAGCGATGCAGCCGCGACTGAGGAGGCTGCGGTCGAGGAAGTGACCCAGTCCCTTGAGGATCTGCTCGCGCTCGGCCAGGGGCTCGACGATGAGGACTACAAGGCCGAGCTCGAAGTGCTCCAGAACGACGAGCGCTCGAACCTTTTTTCGGCCGTAACCTTCGAGGACTTGGGCCTCCCCGAGCCGCTTCTCAAGGGTGTCTACGCACTCAAGTTTTCCAAGCCGTCCAAGATCCAGTCGGTCGCGCTGCCCATGATTCTTGCGAATCCACCGGAAAACCTCATTGGCCAGGCACAGAGTGGCAGTGGCAAGACAGCGACCTTTGCGCTGGGTATGCTCTACCGCGTGGATGTGAACCGCAAGGTGCCGCAGGCGCTTTGCATCGGCCCGACGCGCGAGCTCGTGCGCCAGATCGCCGCGGTCGTCAAGGGCATGGGCAAGTTTACGGGCATTGAGATTTTCCTTGCGATCCCCGGCAACGATCTCGCGCGCGGCGAGAGCCTCACGGCGCAGATCGTCATTGGTACGCCCGGCAAGATTGAGAACCTCATTAAGAAGAAGACGCTCGACACGCGCGAGATCAAGATTTTCGTGCTCGATGAAGCCGACGTCATGGTCGGCGAGGACGGCATGCGCGACCGCTCCGTGGTCATCAAGAAGTCAATCAAGAACAAAGCGTGCCAGTTCCTTCTCTTCTCGGCCACATACGCTGACGATGTGCGCGAGTTTGCGATGAAGATGGTGCCCAACCACAACATTATTACGGTCAAGAAGGAGCGACTCACGCTCGACGGCATCAAGCAGTTTTGGATCGACTGCGGTTCCAAGCCGAACAAGTTCAAGGTGTTGTCAGACATTTTCGCCATCTTGACGATCGGCAAGTGTGTCATCTTTGTGCAGTCGCGGGAGACGTGTAAGGAAGTCACAAAGCGCATGCGTGCCGACGGCCACTCGGTCGGCATTCTCCACGGCGCCGACATGGCCAAGGAAGTCCGCGATCAGGTCATTGACGAGTTCCGCGCCGGCACGACCAACGTGCTGATCACGACGAACGTGTTGGCGCGAGGCATTGACGTGGCCGGTGTGTCGCTTGTCGTCAACTTCGATATCCCGCTGACGCGAGACCAGCAGCCGGTGCGTTTCCTATTCTAATCTTCCCTGTCTTGTGACTTGCGAGAACGCTAACTTTATGTTCTTTCGCTTGTGGTAGGACCCCGAGACGTACTTGCACCGCATTGGTCGAACGGGCCGCTTTGGCCGCAAGGGCTGCGCGATCAACTTCGTCCACGACAACAAGAGCAAGCAGGACCTCGCACAGATTGAGGCATACTACGAGCGCCAGATTGTCCAGGCGCCGGCGGACGACATTGAAGAGCTGGAGAAGATGCTGCAGTGGTAGATTTGAAAAAAAAGAGAGCTCGCCTCGAAAGTAGACGGAGAACACACGAGACGGAGTATGGGCACCGATCATGTGCATGGGCTACTACATACTGTAGCACACAGTGAATGGAACACACACACACCGCACGCGGTGCCCAATCTCCAAATTGTTCCCGTCATCAGAATAAGATACAGCAGCTATGTCAACGAGCAGGTTGTAAACTGTGGGATTACCATGCGATGTGGAAAACGAATGTGGAAGAGTGATCTATACGCTGTACATCTTGAGCTGCTTGTCTTCGCCGCCACTGACAAAACCCATCGCCGGCTCCTCGACGTGTCTCCACGCGACGTCCAGCGCCTTGCCCTCGTGTGCAGCGACCGTATGAAGCGGGATCGTACTGCGCACGTCCCACATTTTCACGGCACCGTCGTAGCCGCACGACACGAACAAATGTTCGTTCGTCGGGTGCCAGTCGACGGCGTTGACCCACTGCTGATGCGACTGGAACGTGCGCTGGACCAGGTTCTCACCAGACTGCGTGGCACGCGGATCCCACAGACGCACGCAGTGGTCCGGGTGCGACGTGAGCACAAAACCACTCGCGTTGACACTGATGTCGGTGATCGCACGGTTGCCGGCCATGGTCTGCTTGCACAGGTGGGTCGTAAGATCCCAGAAGCGCACGGTGCGGTCGCTCGAGCCAGACACGACTTGATGAGCCTCGGTCGGGTGAAACGCGACGCCCGTGACGTAGCTCGTGTGACCCGTGAGCACGATCTCGGCCTCGAGCTGGCGAAAGCTCACGACCGCCGACGAGGCGCCCGCTTTGCTGCTCTTTTGCTTCTTCTTGGGCTGCGCGTCCGACGTCTCAATCTCGTCCGCTGCATTCTGCGGCAACTGCCACACGCGCACAGTGTTGTCCCAGCTACCGGTAAGCGCACGCTCTGCTTTCGCGTCGAGCTCGACCGTGTCGACGCTGTTGAGATGGCCCGTGAGCGACGCGACGGCGTGGAGCTGCTTGGTCGATGCTCGGAAGCGCCAGAGCTGCCCGAGCTGGTCCTTGCCGCTGCTCGTGATCAAGTACTCGTTCTGCTTGGTGGATTGCACGCTCACGCTCTTGACCGCGCCTTGGTGGGCCTTGACCGACGCGAGGCACTCGCCCGCGACATCGTCATAGACGCGGATTTGGCCATCATAGCAGCCCGTGACGACCACGCCGCTCGCGACGCTGACGGCGCTGACCCAGTCCGGGTGGTTGGTTTCGTGCTTGGGCTGCGGCTCGGGCAGTGCCTCGACGTACTCGAGCGTGATCATAGATTCCTCCGAGACGAGGTTGCGCACCATGTACTTTTCCAGTGACGTCCGCAAGAAGAGACCGTCAATCAAAAAGTCGAAGGGCCGCGGCGTCTCAGTGTTGAGCAGGTGGTTCACGATCTGCGAGAGCCCCTGGCGGCTCAGCTGCGTGGGCACCGCGAACGGCGTTTCTGTCACGCGGATCGCGGCATGCTTGGTCACGAACTTGACGCGCACCTGTGGCGGAAATATAGATGGTTAGATTATGGGCCGCGAAGAGCTACACGGTCTAACCAAAAGCTCTGTACCTGTGGTCCTTCCGAGTCCATAGTCACTGGATTTGATAGTTTCTCTAAGAGGGCGTGGGCGGCTCGGCTCGGATATTGACGCGTGTGAAGCGGAGGGTTCCAAATGCGCGCGCGAGTCTGTCGATGCGTCCAACCTTCCAATTCGCTGAACAACGTTTCATGTCCAAGCGGTTGACTGGAAGACATGCTCGACCCAATTTTTGACCAATAGTATGCCTCTATTTGACATAAAAGTGCAATCTATTGGCTAAAATACGTTATATTCTGCTGACATCTGTGTGTTATGAACATAATTCCGTTGTTTGTTATGTACGCAACAGTGTAGCCATGTTCTATCCGGCCAGGTCTCATACCTCTTGCTCGTCCTCGTAATCAGCGAGTGCTGCGCGAAAGCGGCGGCTCGACGTCGGCGACATGGGCGTGCGGTAGGATGACACACCACTCGTTTGCTCCGTCAAGCCATTGCTTTGCGAGAGGCGGCGGTAGCGTGCGCGACGCGACTTGGAGTCGTGCACAGCAAAGGCCAGCAGCGCCAGCGCACACAAAGCCACGATCGCAAACATGCCGTCGACAAAAGATCCAAACACACTTGATGATTGGGACACGACTGGACCACGGCGAAGCTGCTGCAGGTAGCTGGTCGTCGATAGCACCCTGCAGTTGGAATAGTCGTCGCCTTCGCCGGCAAGCTTCTGGTTGGCCCACAGCTTGGCAAGCAAGTCCACCGTCGGGCGCGGATGCACTTCATCAATCGCATCTTCGTGCTGGGCCTTCACAGGTCGGTACAAACCGAAGAATTCTTCGGCGAGCCAACCCATCGGGAACCCGCGGTTCACGACACCACCAAAATTGTGGATATCGTCGGCGCCGGACTTCCACCACTCGTCGCTGTACTCGAATACAAAGCCGCCAACAAGCACCTGCTCCTTCAGCGGATCACTGAGGTTGTAGTTCCGCTCCATCTGAATCGCTTGATCGACGACAAAGCTGCCAACCTTGTGGAGCACTTGCGCAGTGCCCTCTGCGACGTTCGAGGCGTACGGGAACCCGTACTCGGACACGAGCAGCGGCTTGTTACCGGGCACGCCCTTGAAAGTCGGGATAACGGAACCAGCGTAGTTGGTCTGGTAGACATTCGAGCCCCAGAGGTCCACGTCGGCCTTGAACTGCTCGCCTTTCGTAAAGCTCATGCCGCCGTCGTCCACAAACGTCGTCGTAATGATCTTTTGCGCGTTGCCGTTCTGGGCGAGTCCTTTGCGGACGGCGGCCGTGAGCTTCGCAAACTTGTTCCAGAACGCTTCGTCGTTTACGACCACGATGCTGTTCATCTCGCCACCGATCGAGTACCCCATGACGCCTGGGTGAGCGCCCGTGAGCTTGGCCATCTCGTAGTAGTTGGTCACCAATTGCTGAAACTCCGGACTCTCCGCGTCGACCGCGGGCTCCATGAGCGATTGGTCGATCCAGATCGAGAAAATCGTATAGATTGGACGGTCACCACCGTTGTACGCGGCGTCGAGATATTTGGAATGATCGACGTTGCTGTAAAAGTCGTACGTCTAGTCGCCAGATCCCGCCACGTCAGTTGAGCCGTTTCTCTCTCACCGCTCTACGTAGTTACATGACTCACCTTGACAGCGTTGGCGTGCATCCCACGGAGGTTCTTCAAATCGCGCGTGAAGATCCCTTCATTGCCGAGCAGGTCCAAGCGCCCCGGTTGGCCGATGGGCGTCGGCGCATAGTTGACGCCACGCACGAAAAAGCTCTTGCCATTGAGCAGCAGCTTGCGCCCACAGGTCGTCCACTTGGTGTTCACCATTGGTCTTGTTTCCTTGTTGCTTGCCGTGCGCAGGACGCGATGAAAGAGATTGTGAGAAGCATGCTCCGTTCGATATTCGTGCCGTGCCGTTGCAGGTGCTTGGGCCCGGGCGCTGAGCTGAGACCAGTAGCGCAATCGTTCTTCCCGTTGGATTGTCGATTCGCTGCGCTTGGCGAGACAGCCGCGCGAACAAAACGAAACACAGGACGAGAGAAGAAAAGGTCAGAAGACGCGGGTGTCTGTCGTGGGCTGGCCCACCGGCCTCATGGATCCCTCCGCATGTGATTCAGAGGCTTCAAGGTCTGGTGCCGTTAGACGTGAAGAAACAGAAGCAGCGAATCTATGGGGTAAGTACCGAGCTCAGCGATTGGCGCAAAGTCTGGGCATGGCTTCACAACTGGCTTGCGTCAGCCTCAGAGGCTGATACCACTCCAATAGAGGACTCCGTGATGTTGGCTTTGTTTGGCTTTTCTAGGATCTGAAAACTGGAGGCAACAAATCAAGATATGATACGGTATCAATTGCTAGGGCCTCGAAGATGGTGCTTTTCCGATCTTGTTCCTTTTCGACGGAAACTTCCCGCCACCCGCGAGACATGTCCCCGAAGAGAATGCACAGTATAAACGCACGCAAGGATGTTCGAAAAATGGTTATAATTTAAAGGAAGGCTGCAGTGGAGTACTACATGGCGGGGATGGAATTAGTGGTGGTGGTGTGGGGAAATTGCGTGGGTTAAATATGCCTGGAGGTGTGGGCTTGGACGGTGTGATGCCGCCCAAGACCGGCCTGTTGGCTGGCGAAGATTGCGCTTTGGTTGGACGACGAAACATGGAGACCCTTCATGCGACACACAGCGGACGGGCCACAGTCAGACGACTAGATTAGACGGCGCTGTGGTTGATCTCCGTCATGAAGTGCTCGAGAAAGAAGAGGTCGGCTTCATACAGGTCCACTGGGAGATCCGACGGCTCCATGTCGATGTCGTGATCGATCATCATGCAGTCGATCGCGGCGTCCAAGCCCACATCGAACTCGATCATGTTCATGTCACTCGGCGTGAATGGCACGTCCATGGACATGGGCTCGTGCTTGACCGCAAAAGGAGGGAAGTCGCCGTCCATCATCTGGTCGATGCCGTTCGGGCTCGCAGCCATGATGTGCTTGGCGTGGTTGATGACGTTCGTGTTGATGAAGAGCTCTTCACCGACGCCGTGAACCATGCGCATTTGCTTGCGGCGCTGCTCCATGCGGCGCTGGTTGGAGTTGGCCTTTTGGCGGTGGTACTCGCAGAACTTGTGCATCTCGCCGTTGCGCTTTTCAACACGCAAGTTCCAGCACTTCTTGCTCGGATACTTGCAGTGTTGCGGCGTGCGCGCTTCCTGGTTGGCGTTGGCCGGCAAAGCAAGCGGGTTCATGGCCATGGCGTGCACCGACATCTCGGTCATCGCCGCCATAGAGAAGAGATCGGCCGGGAGGGCAGGCGAGGCGCTGGCGTTGTGGACAACCATGATTGACAATGAGTGGAGAAGGAACGAGGGGTGGACTTTGGGTACGCTGTGCCTGGCGAAGGTAAATTGAAGAATGGCGGACCCTGGATTTGGGGTTTCCAGGGCCGGCGCGGCTGAGGTGGTCGATCTTTCCAGCAGGCCACACGACCAGCACCCTGCCTGGTCTCTCAACACCCCTTCTTACCCAAAGAGCCATAGCAACTGGGACAGCAAAGTGTGTCGAGACGGAACAATGTGTGGGGCAGTTCTGGAGAAGGGACAGCTGGGATGCCGAAAGCCCATATCTCTAGCGATATTACCCTCTCTTTAACGTGAACAAGAATACAGATCTTGCCTTTTTTACTGTTTCAAATTTTGGGAAAGAGTGACTATTCAGAGGGTAGTCAAACTCCAGAGTTGCTGGAAGTGATTGGTGGAAAATACGGTATGGATAGCGAAGGTCTCTAGGTTCACTTTGGAGGTGCACGCATCCTCCCTCCAAGACGCAGCCGCGACCCAAAAGTGAACCCATGCTGCCTCGTGACGACAGAACATAATTTAAACCAATCATATCAACCTTTTTTGATAAGTCGTGGCATTATTGGCCGACGGCGGAACTTTCCTCAGCCCACATGGCAACAGCATGGAAACTTTCAGGGTTTCATGTTTCAGCTCCGAACCCACCACGAGCCATTTGTCTCGCCATTACACTTTATCGAACAACTCCACCGTCAGTAGAACTGAGAACATTACAGTAGATATCCCATATTAGGAGGCTGGATATTTCAGCACGACAGGCTGGCGTTGTTGGGAGCTGCTGTGCAACGAACAATAAAACCCTCTACCTCTCAGCAAGGAACTGCCACGTGAGACTGGAATTATTGCACAACCCTGTGCTCAATGCCTGCGACTGGATCATTCCACTTGATACGGATGCGGACGAGATGCGGACGGCGTGCACGAAGCATACGATGGTGGGTTCAGAGTACGCCACTTTGCGGAGACTAGTATAGTAAAATACCGGTGTGTGGCAGAGGATATCCATACGGGAAGGAGCGACGTCCATCCTTTGGAATCTTGTGGGTTCGTATGTGTGCAGGACAGTCCGGTTCAGGCGGCAGTGATTCGTGCAACAGACTGGAGCGCATGCACCCTACTGTACTGTACAGTTTAATGAGTGTGTTGAGGACATCACGCTCTCTCTCTCTCTCTCTCTCTCTCTTGCCAATCACCAACAACGGCTTATCATTGAGATGTATCAACAGTGGTTTTAAACTGTCGTGGGTCCAGAGCGAGCTTGCGTCCAGTGGTGAGGTGGAATCTCATTTTCGGTCGTGTCCTTCAACTTGCTCATCTAAGCCTCGAAAGTACCAAATCTAGGTGTAATTCTGTTCGTTTTCACGTTGATTAGTCAAAGTATGCTTACCGTGTGACCTTATTATCATGCATATCTTGTTCTAACTACCTTGTTTTGTGCCAATCATCAAATACGTTTGAAAGGCATCTGCTTGTGGGAAAGATCTTTCTTTCGAGTCTTCGTCTGGTCCACGCACGACATCGTGCCAATGCTCTCGAGACTGGAACGCAGCGAGAGTGTCATAGCTCACTGGTGACCAGTGCCTCGGCGAGTCCGCGGGCTGACGCAGACGGGATGGTTGGACGCAGGCGCGCTGTAGCAGTTTCGTCATAGACAAGGCAAAGTTGATGAGCACTTTTATTGAAAAGCGATCTTTTTCTTTTGCATCATCCGCATCATCCCGTGCTACATGGACGCTGCGTTCAGCTGCACCTTTAGGACGCCGCGCTGCTTTGCGTATGCAATCGCTTCCTCGGCACGCGCGAGAGGATAAGTGGCCGCAAGAAATTTGGTCACCTTCACGCGCTTGGAGGCGAGCGCTGCGAGCGCAGGAGTGAATGGACCGCACCGCGAGCCGATTACCTCGACACCTTTACGTGCGGCGAGCGCCACGGCATCACTGGAAATCTCAGTTTTCGCGACAGCACAAGTGGACTTCATAATGATACGCCCGCCGCATGACTTCACGATTGAAAGCGCGCTTGAGATGCCGGATGGAGTTCCCGTGCATTCCACCACGACATTGAACTTCTCTCGATATAGATCATCAAACGAAGGTGGCGTTTCCGCGGCGGCAGCGGTTGATGCGTGATATGCGACAACCGTGTGGACGAGATGGTCCATGAGAGCAAGCTTCTCAGGATGTCTGCCAACCAAAGTAACATTGCGAGCCACCTTTTCAGCTGCGAGTACCTCGGTGATCAGTAGCCCCAGTCGTCCGTCGCCAAGCACAGCGACCGAATCGCTGGGCTGGATTACGGCTTGCTCGACGACCCGATAGGCCGCTGCGAGCGGCTCCGTGAAGGTCGCCTCACTGTCAGTCACGTTGTCGGGAACGACGAGCAGGTTTGCCAGCGGCAGAGTAATGTACTCGGCGAATGCACCGCTTCGACCGACGATGCCCAGCGCTTGGCGGTTCGGGCAGTGGTTGCGATGGAGAATCGTTGGGTCTCTTCCGCGAGAACTTTTCGGCTCAGGGGCGCGCGAGTGGACAGCATTGCACACGCGGCATTGCACCTTATCGTTGCAAGAGACGTTGATCTCGCCGACCACGCGCTTGCCCAGCCACTCAGTGGCACTACCTTCTAGGCCAACGCAGACAACCTCGCCAACGAACTCATGGCCAAGCGCGCCTTCAAAGCCGGGCTTGTAGTCGTTTATCATGGCCAAGTCGGTGCCGCAAATGCCCGCGCAGAGCACACGAATCAGCGCCTCGTGCGCGAGCGGCTTTGGCACGGGCACATTGGTCCTGAGCCTCGCGAAAGACGCGAGCGCATCCGACCGGCCAATGCAGAACGCCATCATCGTCTCTGTCTCGCGATCTTTTGATGGCGGCGATGGCTGCTTCTCGCCAGCCAGTGTCTCTGCGTGTCCATTGAGATCTCCCATGCCTGTTCAACGTATCCGTTGGGTTGCAGGAACCTTCTGGCCGCCAATACGTCGCAGCGTCGCCACGTCGCAGTCGAGCCGCCACGGTGACTGCCACCGTCAAGATGTGAGGATATGCTGGATTTCCCGAGGTTCGGGTTACTCACAGTCAAATGGGTTTACTGTACAGCACACACTGTACCCAACCCATGTGACAAGTGTACCACAGGTTTGGTTACACCAGAAATCAACCTACAACTGTGATATTTGATATTCTTTAGTAGAGGTGCTATAGTACGTCTGCCGTGTCCAACGAAACGTTGCTGCTTGCAAAACTTAATGGCAGCGAATATGGCGTCGCGGGATGCGCCGCGCCACAGCGCGTATCTCATCGTGAACAATGTCCAGAAGAACAAGAACATTAAGAACATGCTGCTGAGTGCGTCGGCGTTTGGCGTGCGCGAAGTTTTTGTGGTTGGCCAGAAGAAATTCGACCTCGACGAGCACGCCGTGTTTCTCGCGAAGTTGAGCTGTCCGATCACGCGCGTCGCGACGCTTGCCGAGTGCCGCGCGCTCTGCCAGCAGCGCGGTATCCGCATTTGCGGTGTCGAGATCCTGGCCGAGGCCAAGAGCATCTTGGACGCGCCGTTTTGCGGCGACACGGCCTTTATCATGGGCAATGAGGTAACGTTGCATGAACTCTTTGCAATAGCAAGGGTCGGGTGGGAGATATCTAAGTGCGAGTACTACCGTGTACAGGGAGCCGGAATGAACGCTACTCAAGTCGCGATCTGCGACGACTTTGTCTACATCCCGCAGTACGGCGGCGGCACAGCGTCACTCAACGTCACGGTCGCCGCGTCCATTATCATGCAGAGCTTTGCGTTGTGGGCGCAAACGCCAGAATCCACGACTCCACCAACGGTTATAGAGCCGGTAGTTGCGACGAGTCGTGTCGAATAGAAGACGTTCAAATTCTCCCCTCATGCTCATTTCATTGTCGGCCCACAGCACAGGGTCAAGCCGACTTCGCGCCGTCCGCGAGCCCACAACCGTGATGGAGCCGGGATGACGACCACCACCGGTGCCAGCTCAAACGAGGACACTGAATGACGCTTAGGTGGGGAGATATCTTGCCCAGAACGACTGTAGGCTGGCTCAATATCGACAACATTCCCGTGGCGAGAGAGGTGAGACACTAGGAAAACCGAAGGGGGTCCCGTGCGTGGAAATCCAGACACCCAGCAACATCCCAATCCAGAGGAGAAAAGGTGGAAGACTCTCATTCATCTGTTCAACAACTATGTACTGACTCTTGAGCATACACCAACACACAACTAGTCAGCAGCGAGCGTTGCCCAACGCTAGCAGACCACGTGATAAGCGACAATCAGTAGCCCTTGCCGTAGTCATCGTAGCCGTGGCCCTTGCCATAGTCGTAGCCATAACCGTGGCCATAGGTCTTCTTGCCGTGGCCGTAGCCGCCCTTGCCGTAGTAGCCATAGTCGTCGCCGTACTTGCCGTACTTGCCGTAGCTATCGTAACCATCGTAGCCGCCGTACTTGCTGTAATCGTACACGCCGTTGCCATATCCACCACCGTATCCGCCGCCATAGCTGCCGCCGTACGGGGAGTAGTACCCTTCACCATAGCTGTCGTACTTGCCGTACTTGCCATTGCCGTCGTACTTGCCGTAGCCGTCGTAGCCACTGTAGCCGTCATAGTTGCCGTGGTTGCCGTACTTGCCGTAGCCGCCGTACGGGTAGTAGTGCCCACCGCCTCCTTCCTGCAAGCCTTCCAACGCGGTGCTCGCAGCGTTCTGGCCCACGGCGTTCTGAGCCGTGGACGATTCAGGGAGCATGCTGCCCGTCGTCGCGGTGGTGGCCTTGATCGTGCCAGTGGTGCTGGCTTCCGCTGCCGGTGCGGGGGCCTACACACTCGCAGCAGCAGACGTCGTGGTCTGAGCGCTGGCACTGCTGGCAATGCTAGCGAAAGCGGCCACGGCGCACCCAACGATCGTCTTGGCAAAGTGCATAGTGACGAGGTGAAGAGGTGACTCGGTGAAGAGACGAGAAGCTTGAGGTGTTGCTTCTGGAAAGGAACGAGAAGCGAGCGGGAGACACTTGACGAGAAGATGGCAAATCGCCAAATGAATCGTTGGGAGTTCGGTCTGTTCTCCTGGCCACCGGAAGCGAGTGTCTTGCTAATGTAAGAATCGACCATCGACCCAGTACACGCTACAACATAATTAGTAGGAGAGAGTAAGAGAGCCGGAAGTGACAGGGACAGTGACAGCGACAGCGAAAGTGAATGATGAATAAAAGAGGGCCTTCTCTTTCGCACTGACAGCAAGAACAAACAGTTGATGCATGTCATCTATCCACTTGCACTTAGAAAGGCCTGTACTGGATGGTCGGGGTTCTTTGTCTTCTTTCAGAGATAGCTTGTACCAGTATGGTTAGTTCGCGTCTCCCTCCAAGTCAGTGTGCGGTGCGATGCTCGACGCTGTGATCAGCACATTGTCCTTTCCAGTCAACGATGCCGATTCTTCGTGATTTTCTAAGAAGCTATAGACGACTGATGCGGTGGTTGGTGATATAATAGCTCAGTGGCACAAACACGCATGCAAAGCATCTGCGCCGAGCATAGGACAAGGGCTAGCTAGCATCAAATAGAGGCATTATTCCATTGGTATGTGATCTGGAAGGTGAAGGATTTCAAGGTCGTATTAGAGAGAATGAACGTGTAGTGTTGCTTACTACTACAGCAGGAGAGCACGAGCGGAACGCGGTCAGCGACCAGCATCGCGAC